>JARYGA010037067.1:0-40410 GCA_030545235.1 Helianthus tuberosus
GAGAACCTGACCAAGATGGCAGACAAAGTATTGATGGCTAAAGAATTAGAGGTAGATTTCGAGTCTCCGTCTAAGTCAACAAATGAGGTCAGTGGTAGTAGTTCAACAAATGATTCAGGTAAGACTGAAAAGGGTAAAAAGGATAGTGATTGCAAAAATTGCATGAAAAAATGCAATATTTGTATCACAAATGCATATCTCACAGTCAAAGAGACTGAAGAGCTAGCTCCAAAAGTCAAAATGGTTGAAGATCAAATCTTAAGTCGTGATAAACTTGTGAGAGCTTCAAATGAAAGATTGAAAGAATTAACTGAGAAAATTGAAAAAGATAAAAGTGATGTAGAACGATTTAGGAAAGAAAATGAAAAGTTGATTCATGAAAACCGACAACTTTCCGAAAATCATGAGAAGCTAAAAAGAACAATTAAAGATTCTGATGAGCGAAATAGTAAAACTTCTAAAGAGAATTTTCAATTGTCTGGTGTTCATCAATCAAAAGAAAGACAAATCAATGAGCAGCTTGACGAGATTGCAAATCTTAAGCTTCAGTTTCAGGAAGCTAAGATTGAAAATGAAAGAATTAATCTGAAACTAAACAGTTACAGCTCCGCGAGCTTTGTTCTTCAACACATAGTTCCCAAACCAATTGGGAAGAATAAAGCTGGTGAAGATGTATACTCAGATGGAACTAGGGTAGGGTATCATCAAGTTCCAATACCCGTGATGAATAATTTTTCAAAGAAAAAACCAGGACTGGATAATGATGATGAAACAAATGATGTAAAACTTCCAGAAACGATCGATGTCACATTCACTTCATCATCTGATGAAGACAATGTTCAATCCGAAGTCGTAAAAAATGTGGTTGAAAACGTTTTAAAATGTGATAGTGAATCAACCGAGGACGAAGAGTGCTTTTTGGATAATTACATTCTGAAATCAAAATCCCAAAACAACTCAAATAACGGACCTACTCTTGTCATGTACAGTATGTCTGGTTCTGATAAGTTGTATTCGGATTCTGAATTTCCACTTGAGAATGTGAATGCTGACAAATTGGAAAAAGCTTTCAAATTGGTTGAAATCGATGTTTCTGAAATCGAGGGTTTGAAAAGTTCCAAAAGGCAATTGAACTTTGAAAAGGATAAATCTTACTACAAAAAACCTGCTATACCACCACGTTTTTCTAATAACAACCAAAACCGATGGTCGGGTGGTTAACAGGGTGGTAAGAACAATCAGAAAAGGAACTTTCAAAACAAAAGGTTTGTTGAAAAGAAAGTGTTTGTGAAAAGCTCAAGTTCACACTCTGAGCAAGAATCTGAAATTTTTTCAAAATCAAACAAAGAATTTTTTGAGAAAAAGGCCACACAGCCTCAGACTGAAGGCAAGAATCGGGAGGTTGATACCCGAACATGCTTTAAGTGCAACGAAGTTGGACACATTGCACGGAAGTGCACCAACTCGAAGCCTAAGTCTGTGGTTGTTGAGAGTCCGAAGAAGAAAGACGATGTAAAAGGCAAAGCTCCAATGTTTGTTGAGAAAAAGGTTTTGAAAAACGAAAACACCAAAGTCAAAATTGAACCTGTAAAGAAATTGGAAACTAAAACTGATAAATTTTATAAACAGGTTGCTTCGTCTCAACAAACGTGGAAGCCAAAATCTGAGGCTACAACAACAAGTTCTCCAAAATCAAAGGTTTCTGTATCTGCAAACCAATCATCCTCAACTAAGAAGGTGAATGTACCTTTGGATTTCTACAAGAAACTTGAGAAACAAACTTCTACCTCACCAGGGAAGAAGTATGTTCCAAAGAAAGACCAATCATCTGGTCAACCTCAGGAAAAGGAATTCTTTTTATATAAAGAGGTTTAGATTGGGTCTGAAGAAAGCCTTAAGATGAATGATAAGAATTTCCCACCACTGTACACTAAAACCACACACCTAAATGTCAAGCTACCTAAGTCGAAAGAGACTTGGGTTGCTTCAAAATCTAACTAAAGTGTTTGTGACATGTGCGGGAGCTTCCGAGATCTATCTCACGTTGGATAATGGATAGTGGAGCTTCTCGGCACATGACAGGGAGAAAAACCCTGCTTTACGATGTTAGAGGGTTTAACGGAGGTTACGTTGGTTTTGCGGGTAATCAAGGAGGTCGTATCATTGGTGAAAGAACATTATCAAATGGCATTATCACGTTTGAAAGAGTCAACTACATCGCCGAGCTAGAAAACAATCTTCTAAGCATATCTCAAATTTGTGATAGAATGTATTCTACACACTTCACGGATAAAGAATGTCTGATTCTGAAGCCGGGGTTTGTCATCCCCGAGGAGTGGATCATCATGAGAGCGCCACGAGTTAATGATCTGTACATGTTGGATATGAGCGTAGCCACGACTAGCACGGGTCAAACTCACTGCTTCATGTCAAGAGCCACTAAAAAGGAGTCGCAATTGTGGCACTGGAAGATGGGCTACATTCACTTGCGCAAGATGAACCACCTAGTTCATAACGATTTGGTAAAAGGTGTTCACTTGAAGAGTTTCCATCTTGAGGGGGAGTGTATTAGTTGTGTCAAAGGTAAACAACGAAAGAAATCCCACCCGTGCAAAAAGATGAACTCAGTCTCGAGGCCGTTGGAAAGACGTCACATGGATCTCTTTGGTCCTGTGAATGTCAAGAGCATAACGGGCGATCTCTACTGCTTAGTAGTCACAGACGACTATTCGAGATTCTCGTAGGTGTCGTTCTTGAAGACAAAAGATGAAACATTCGAGAGTTTGCTGAGACTTTTCAGAAAGATTGAAAACTTGTACCGAACCCGCATCAGAAGATTAAGAAGTGACAACGGTACTGAATTTAAGAATAACAAGATGGAAGAATTTTGTGATAGAAGAGGTATACTGCAAGAATTCAGCGCACCATATACTCCGCAACAGAATGGAGTCGTAGAAAGAAAGAATAGAACACTGATTGAAATGGCTAGGATGATGCTTGCTGATTCCAAGTTACCTATTAATTTCTGGGCAGAAGCAGTATCAGCCGCTTGCTATACTCTCAACAGGGTACTTACTGTGAAAAAGCACAACAAGACATGTTTCGAGTTGATCAACAACCGCAAGCCTAATCTCGAGTATTTGGAACCGTTCGGGTCTCCCTACACAGTTCTAGATCCCGATGGCAAATTTGGTTCAAAGAGCATTGAAGGAATCTTCGTGGGGTATGCTAGTCCACTAAGAAGAGTTTTTGTTCCAAGTTTCAAGCGGATCATCGAAGCACAACATGTTGAGTGTCAAGGTTATACAATGCCACCACAGAAGCCCGCAGACTCATGGCGATTCAACTACGATACTCTATGGGATTCATTTGAGTTAGAAGAAGAGCCATAGTTCTTTGATGATTTGGATATTTTAAGAGAATATGAAGCAGTTCAGGAAAGATTCCCAGCAGGATCTTCTAGACGTCAACGACAAACTTCCAATAATGATGAAGCTGGTCCAAGTAACGCTGGAGAGAATTATGAAGTTCAGCAAACTCCGACTTCTTCGGAACGTGAACATGCTCCTGAAAATCAGACGGCAGTCAATGATAATTCAGAATCTGATGAAAGGCCAACATTTGATTGTGGTGATTCAGAGTCTGAGGGGGAGCAATCTGTGACACCCATGACGAAACCAGGTACACCCTAAACGGTCCAAAACGGTAAAGCACACTTAACACTTTAATTGTGCGAAAACCCTAACACCATGTGTGACTTATGTGCTTTCTTGAACGATATCTGTTATGTCTCGGAGGAATCCGAGAACACGTTATGAATGACATGACACTAATAAGGACCCATGATGTGAAATTGGTATCCTTAGACTTTAAACACGTGTTAAACCGGAGCTTTCCGTTTAACAGCGCACTAAACCTTTGACATTGATTATTAGGTTATCGGTAGCATCATTTAAGATTTCGAGTTCCAGGAACAACTTAGTTTTGTGCCTTAGACTGTGACATAAGGTTTGAAGCCAATCAGAGATTGGGCACGCAAAACGAAGCAGCTTCCCGGTTAGGGAAACGCTTTCGTTTCAGGAATAACATAAGGCAATCAAACGTGCAAGGAACGATCGATCAAGCTTAAAAACACTTAAACCACCCTAATACGAGTCTTTTATGATTAAAGTGTAACTGGGTTCGGATTTCAAGACGATTATGCATGATTTTTAAAACCGAGTCTTTTGACACTAAGTACGCGCAAAACGGAGTCCTTCACGAATATCGAGAACGCGTCCGGGACCCATAAACGAACCTAAACACTCAACGGAAGATAAACATCATCTTTAAGCGCTCAAAACGAAGCACGAGGTGGCCCTAGGGGGGCCCACCCAAACCGCCACCACCCCCCCTATATATATATATTTTTCAAATTTTTCTTTTAAGTTTCACACAAAATCCTTTCCAAAATCTGGTTTCTCTCAAGAACTACCAGCTGAATTCACAAGAAACTTCAACAAATCAAAGGTATCAACCATAATTTTTATGGTTTTAAGCTTGGTTTCTTGATTAAACATGGTTTAGGCCATGAAAACCCTTTTTAATCCATGATTTTTGGAAGTTTAAACATGTTTATGGGCTGAATATGAACACCATATGGATTCCCGGGTGTTATATGGCAGCCATTGTTACAAATCTTTGGGGTTTGATACCCTAATCAACACCTATTCAACAGAAATCACTTAACTAGTCGATGAAGGGTAGTGTCAGGAAGGTCCACGTAAAATTTTAGAATTTTTGGAATTTTCTACGATTTTTGGTAAAATTTTGACTGTTTTACCAAAAGAATTCTGGAAAAAATACCAACTAGATTCAATAAATCACCAAATTTTTTCAGAGACCCTAAGGAACATATGGGGAATGTTCTGCGAAAAGTCGGAGTCCATTGGTTGAGTTTTGATTTGGGTTAGAAATCCGCGTTTTTGCGAATTTTCGGTAGCCGGAAACGTACCGAAACGAAATCAGAAAAATCTTAAAAATTTTGGAGATGTTTCTGGAAACATAAGGGATGTCCAGGGAATTTTTGGATCAATGATGGTAATTAATGTTAACTAGGTGGTTAAATATGGTTTTATAAATAATTTATTTAGACAAGTAAAATGCCAAAATAATTTCCCAGAAATTTTTCCCATATTCTACAGATTTTTACTGACTTATATAAAAATTTTTAGAATTTTATTCAAATTATAGATAAAATGGGAATTTTTGGGATTAAAAATGAGTTATTTTAAAGCAATTTCGGCAATTTACCGTGTAACGAACCTGCCGGAACTGGGAACTGACCCAACCCGACAAATACTATAATTGAAACACGGGGAGTATTCCGGGAGATTCCAGGGCGGATTGGACACTCGGGGTGTGTCCAATACCAGTTCGGGAAATCCCCGACGGTGGAAACGAAAACTTAAAATTGGGCAACCTGGACTCCCCAAACACCCAAACTCCCTTAATGAGAAGTTAATAATTCTTAAATAACAATGTGTTGGCACTATTGGTATTCCCGTAGCATTATCCGAACACGTTAAACTACTGACATTGGCTGGCACGCGAACCGGTGCCCGGAAACCAAACTGAAAACTAATACTACCCTGACCTCCATCACCATACCCGTGTCCTATAGACTCAATCCGGGGTGAAAACTCCTGACCAAATCCAAGTTATAACCATTACCGACTTAGATACTGATTTGAGTCCTTACTTGCATGTGTGCTATTAAAGCTGATTTCGTTGATTAAACACTCTTTAGCCGAGACTGCTATTTGCACTGTGAGTTTCACTTCCCCCACTTTTAAACTGTTTTCCTGTTTTCTGGGGTGAATTGCATGTTACAAACTGTGTTAATTGCTCAAAATGTATGATGTGAATTATCTAACACACGATAGTAGCCCCGATACAAGTGATTAACGTAAGCCGTGGGCAGTGGATAGTACTATTGGTCTGACAAACCCAGTTGCCCGCCGGACAGGTGCGGCCGGCAGCCAGGCAACTACACGCGTCCTAACTAGGTTATGTTGTTAGACATAACTACCCGAGGGCATTGAACTTCATGAGATGCAGGTGGTGCGAGTATGTGTCTGTGTGACACGGTACGATTAAAACAGTCTAGGTTTCACTTGTGACACTCGTGTAATTCCATCTATGAACCGTGATATGCGTAATTAACCATGTTGATACATTTTGAAACGAAACAACCAAACCAGTGGAACTCACGAGCATCGTTTAACTGACCTTTTTAAAAACTAACATGCATTTAAGGTAAAATGAAACAGGAGTGAACATGTGCGTATGGAAGGATCTAGTAGGCGAACGTAGCATAATAAAAGCTATAATGGCTTGTACTACCGCTTTTAATATATGGTTTGTAATGTGATAGTTCGAAGACGTTGTAACCGATGCTCCTGTTTTATGTAATGTAATGTTTTTAAATTATGAGGAGTGCCATGTATCTGCAGCACCTCACGATTGTCTTCCGCTGCGAGTCGGGGTGTGACAGAAGATGGTACCAGAGCCATCAGTTATAGCGATTTAGGTATCCCTAAGAGAACCTAGACTATAATCCTGAGTTAACTCCTCACCCAGAGAACCTCTAGAGACCGAGTGGCGTGGCTAGTACCGGGATGGCCTTGTTAGGAAATTAAATTATTGTGGTCCGGAACACAATAATTTATCTGCTTGTACTTGGGCATTCCGGAAACGTCACGGAGAGAGAGGAGAGAACGGGAATGTAAACGCTAACTTAACAGTTGTTGAAAAGTTTTTAAAATTAAAAATCAAGGTTGTGTGCAATACGTGCTTATGTGTACCTCTGTGGATTGTTTATTTTCGGTTATGTGAGTCGATAGAAGCGGTGTTAGATGTTGTTTTCCTTTACAGGTACTATGTCGAGTCATTCAAGTCGCCAGACGACTTCTCATATGGAGATCGATCCGGAGGAGGATCCACAGATGCCTCTGTTTCACCGGGCTACTCGCCGGATGAGTCCGGGTACTATTGTGCTGGTTATCCCCCTAGACCCCCTACTAGGCGCGTGGGGGAGGTCTCGAGCGCCTACCGTTCCTCATCTCACCACCTGACTAGCTCCTCGGAGCATAGTCGTACCCCGGATGTCGTTATCCCATTAGGATCTATTCCTAGGAGCCCTACTCCCGCCACGGGGCATTGGGAGTGGGAGCCGGTAGCCCCTAGGTTACCTACACTCGAGACTCCCCCCGACCCTTATACCCCTTCCACTCCTAGTACTTACACCCCCTCCTCACCTAGTTCTCAGGAGGTACCCCTTGTCCGCCTCCGACAGACGGCTCGTCGGAGGGTACCTGTCCCTTTGCCTGTTTTTGCCCCACCTATTTCCCCTGTTTGCTTGATACCCACACCTATAGGGACCCAGAAGCACTTTACTGCTCGTTTTCTTACCCCACCTAGGGAGGACCCTTCCCCTTTCCACACTTATGAGCATGGTGGCCCTTCCCAGCCATTCAGGGAACCTTCCCCACCTGTTTGGGGCATACTAGTTCCTCCTCAGGAGGTGCCTGCTCCCATCATTGAGAGCAGCCTGATGGGGTTCCTGTTTGAGTAGATTTCGTTATTGAGGATGGCACGCGATGAGGACGAGCAGCAGCGGAGGTCTATGGGAGATTACTTGACCATCGTGCAGCAGGCGATCATTGCCTTACAGCAGGGTATGGGATACGTCCATCATGAGCAGGATCATTTTCGAGATTTAGTGTATGGATGCACTGGCGCTATTGTAGGTTTGGTAGCAGGTTTTGCAGGGTTGACGTGGTGGATGTGGCGTTCCTAGTATGGTTTTCTTTCTAGTATAGATAGAGATGATGTACCTTTTGTACATCCTACCAAGCACTGGACTATGCCTATGTCGAGGTAGGGATGTAGCCGTAGTATTTTCGACTCTCGTAGTTTATGTCGTGGAGTATGATGCATGTATGTCACTTTAGTGACCAGTTTTAACCGCACATTTAAGCACTGACCCTTTTGGGTTAAGTCTATGTGCAAATTTTTACGATTGTATGACGATGATATTATATATATACATGACGATGCTTTTGACTATATGTGTCGTGGATCTATGGCTGTGATGAAATTATGTGATGTGTAATGGAATTGTGTGGTATGTGGTAACTGAAAATGTGATAAGTGATTATTAACTATGTGACATTGATACATTGATACATACATATCTATTGTTTATAATAGAATGCCCCGAAACGTGTACCTCAAATGACAGAGGCAGAAATTGCCCAACTGATAGCACAACAACTTCAAGCCGTTATCCCCACTATCGTGGCACAGGTTAACGTAGACATCAATGAGAACCCGCAACCAGGGCCGGGAGATCAAAGCAATGTTAGGCCAGTTTGCACGTATAAACACTTTATGGAGTGCAAACCAATGGAGTTTAATGGAACTGAAGGACCGAACGGGTTTGTGAAATGGATCGAGAAGCCGGAATCGGTCCTTAACATAAGTAATTGTCCGGGTAACTGTGCGGTAAAGTATACAACTTGCACTTTTACCGACCACGCTTTGAACTGGTGGAATGCTATTGTGCAATCTCGCGGGCAAGATGCGATAAATGCTATGACTTGAGATGATCTTAAGATACTAATGAGAGAAAGGTTCTGCCCAATCCACGAAATTCAGAAACTCGAGCATGAGTTTTGGAACCTGCAGATGCAAGGTGCAGATCATGCAGGTTATACAAATCGCTTCAATGAACTGGCACGCATCTTGCCAGATATGGTTCGACCGGAGTCCAAGAGGATCGAGAGGTATATCTGGGGACTGGCCCCGGAAGTAAGGAGTATCATTAATTCGGTGGAGCACCTGACCATGCACGGAGTGGTAGCTAGGTCAGGCACGGTTACGTACGACATGGTTAGACGCAAGATTTTGACAATGCCGGGAGAGCCGGCAGGAAATAAGCGAGAGGCCCCGGAAAGTAGTCGAGCGGGGGCAGCCATACCGAAGAGGGGGAGAGCCACTAGTCAAAGCTACGCCATGACTACACCAACGGGAAACTCTGGTGGCTATAAAGGAACAGCCCCAAAATGCAACAAGTGCACTTTGCACCACTATGGTGCATGTCAAGCAGGGAATTTCGGGGACGAAATTCCTAAGCCAGGGGAGACTGTGACACCCATGACGAAACCAGGTACACCCTAAACGGTCCAAAACGGTAAAGCACACTTAACACTTTAATTGCGCGAAAACCCTAACACCATGTGTGACTTATGTGCTTGCTTGAACGATATCTGTTATGTCTCGGAGGAACCCGAGAACACGTTATGAATGACATGACACTAATAAGGACCCATGATGTGAAATTGGTATCCTTAGACTTTAAACACGTGTTAAACCGGAGCTTTCCGTTTAACAGCGCACTAAACCTTTGACATTGATTATTAGGTTATCGGTAGCATCATTTAAGATTTCGAGTTCCAGGAACAACTTAGTTTTGTGCCTTAGAATGTGACATAAGGTTTGAAGCCAATCAGAGATTGGGCACGCAAAACGAAGCAGCTTCCCGGTTAGGGAAACGCTTTCGTTTCAGGAATAACATAAGGCCATCAAACGTGGAAGGAACGATCGATCAAGCTTAAAAACACTTAAACCACCCTAATACGAGTCTTTTATGATTAAAACGTAACTGGTTTCGGATTTCAAGATGGTTATGCATGATTTTTAAAACCGAGTCTTTTGACACTAAGTACGCGCAAAACGGATTCCTTCACGCAAATCGAGAACGCGTCCGGGACCCGTAAACGAACCTAAACACTCAACAGAAGATAAACATCATCTTTAAGCGCTCAAAACGAAGCACGAGGTGGCCCTAGGGGGGCCCACCCAAACCGCCACCACCCCCTATATATATATATTTTTCAAATTTTTCTTTTAAGTTTCACACAAAATCCTTTCCAAAATCTGGTTTCTCTCAAGAACTACCAGCTGAATTCACAAGAAACTTCAACAAATCAAAGGTATCAACCTTAATTTTTATGGTTTTAAGCTTGGTTTCTTGATTAAACATGGTTTAGGCCATGAAAACCCTTTTTAATCCATGATTTTTGGAAGTTTAAATATGTTTATGGGATGAATATGAACACCATATGGATTCCCTGGTGTTATATGGCAGCCATGGTTACAAATCTTTGGGGTTTGATACACTAATCAACACCTATTCGACAAAAATCACTTAACTAGTCGATTAACCGAAAAACAATGAAATAAAGCTTGATTGATCTAAGTTCTAGCATATTTGTATTGTACTTGATGTTTAGGTACTGAATATAGCCCACACATACTTCTGGACTCACAAGGAACGCTTGGAATCGAAGCTTGCGCTAGGTATAACATCCGAAAACCGAATCTAGGATAGGCAGAATTTTTTTTTGGCTATAACTTGGTACGTGGTAATTGGATTGCGCTGAAACTTGGTGTGGTGATGAAGGGTAGTGTCAGGAAGGTCCAAGTAAAATTTTAGAATTTTTTAAATTTTCTACGATTTTTGGTAAAATTTTGACTGTTTTACCAAACGAATTCTGGAAAAAATACCAAATTGATTCAATAAATCACCAAATTTTACAGAGACCCTAAGGAACATATGGGAAATGTTCTGAGAAAATTAGGAGTCCATTGGTTGAGTTTTGATTTGGGTTAGAAATCCGCCTTTTTGCGAATTTTCGGTAGCCGGAAACGAACCGAAACGAAATCGGAAAAATCTTAAAAATTTTGGAGATGTTTCTGGAAACATAAGGGATGTCCAGGAAAGTTTTTGGAATTTTTGGATAACTAATGGTAATTAATGTTAACTAGGTGGTTAAATATGGTTTTATAAATAATTTATTTAGACAAGTAAACTACCAAAATAAATTCCCAGAAATTTTTCCCATATTCTACAGATTTTTACTGAGTTACATAAAAATTTTCAGAATTTTATTCAAATTATAGATAAAATGGGAATTTTTGGGATTAAAAATGGGTTATTTTAAAGCAATTTCGGCAGTTTACCGTGTAACGAACCTGCCGGAACTGGGAACTGACCCAACCCGAAAAATACTATAATTGAAACACGGGGAATATTCTGGGAGATTCCAGGGCGGATTGGACACTCGAGGTGTGTCCAATACCAGTTCGGGATATCCCCGACGGTGGAAACGGAAACTCAAAATTGGGCAACCTGGACTCCCCAAACACCCAAACTCCCTTAATGAGAAGTTAATAATTCTTAAATAACAATGTGTTGGCACTATTGGTATTCCCGTACCATTATCCGAACACGTTAAACTACTGACATTGGCTGGCACGCGAACCGGTGCCCGGAAACCAAACTGAAAAATAATACTACCCTGACCTCCATCACCATACCCGTGTCCTATAGACTCAATCCGGGGTGAAAACTCCTGACCAAATCCAAGTTATAACCATTACCAACTTAGATACTGATTTGAGTCCTTACTTGCATGTGTGCTATTAAAGTTGATTTCTTTGATTAAACACTCTTTAGCCGAGACTGCTATTTGCACTGTGAGTTTCACTTCCCCCACTTTTAAATTGTTTTCCTGTTTTCTGGGGTGAATTGCATGTTACAAACTGTGTTAATTGCTCAAACTGTATGATGTGAATTATCTAACACACGATATTAGCCCCGATACAAGTGATTAACGTAAGCCATGGGCAGTGGATAGTACTATTGGTCTAACAAACCCAGTTGCCCGCCGGACAGGTGCGGCCGGCAGCCAGGCAACTGCACGCGTCCTAACTAGGTTATGTTGTTAGACATAACTACCCGAGGGCATTGAACTTCATGAGATGCAGGTGGTGTGAGTATGTGTCTGTGTGACACGGTACGATTAAAACAGTCTAGGTTTCACTTGTGACACTCGTGTAATTCCATCTATGAACCGTGATATGTGTAATTAACCATGTTGATACGTTTTGAAACGAAACAACCAAACCAGTGGAACTCACCAGCATCGTTTAGCTGACCTTTTTAAAAACTAACATGCATTTCAGGTAAAACGAAACAGGAGTGAACATGTGCGTATGGAAGGATCTAGTAGGTGGACGTAGCATAATAAAAGCTATAATGGCTTGTAGTACCGCTTTTAATATATGGTTTGTAATGTGATAGTTCGAAGACGTTGTAACCGATGCTCCTGTTTTATGTAATGTAATGTTTTTAAATTATGAGGAGTGCCATGTATCTACCGCACCCCGGGATTGTCTTCCGCTGCGAGTCAGGGTGTGACAAAATCCAATCTTTAGATCTGACAATTCCTGTCAGTGAACAAGTTGCGGATCAGAACGTTACGAATTTGGAAGGCGAAGTGGATGTTACAGGTGAGGTGATGCCGAGGACTCTTTCATATCATCCAGAAGAGTTGATAATAGGAGAGTTGCAGTCAGGAGTCCGCACCAGACGACAGATTGACCATGGCCATACTTGTTTTTATTCTAAAGTTGCTCCTTTACAAACAGAATTTTCACTCAGTTGTTTCATTTCGCAGATTGAGCCGCGAACCTACAAAGAATCACTAAAAGAAGATTCATGGGTCATCGCTATGCAGGAGGAGCTGAGTCAGTTTGCGAAGCTAGGTGTTTGGAAGTTGGTGGATCTACCTGACGGACATACGAAGATAAACACGAAGTGGGTATTCAAGTGTAAAAGAGACGATAAAGGGGTTATTGTGCGTAACAAAGCTCGACTCGTGGTCCAGGGTTTCAGTCAGCAGGAGAGGATAGATTTCACTGAAGTGTATGCTCCAGTTGCTCGACTTGAAGCGATCAGAATCTTCCTAGCGTTTGCTTCATGGAAAGGATTCAAAGTGTATCAGCTAGATGTTAAGTCGGCATTTCTCTATGGCAAGGTGAAAGAGGAGGTATATGTCAGACAGCCACCGGGCTTCACCGACCCAATCCACAAAGATAAGGTCTACCTGCTAGACAAAGCGCAATATGGTTTGCATCAGGCCCCGAGAGCCTGGTACGAAACGCTATCTCAACATCTGCTTGCCAACAGATTCATCCGAGGAAAAGTGGACGCTACCCTCTTCACAATAGAAGTCGATGGTCATCTTCTGATAGTCTAAATTTACGTGGACGACATTATTTTCGGGTCTACAAATGAAGAACTCTGCAAATATTTTGAAAAAGTTATGAAGAAGAAGTTTGAAATGTCTTCGATGGGTGAGATGAAGTTCTTCTTAGGGCTCCAACTCGACCAATTGCTTGAGGTAATCTTCATACATCAGACAAAGTACGTGTATGATGTTCTAGAGAAATTTGGAATGTCCGGCACTGCTCCAATGTCCACCCCACTGGCTACGAATCATGGAATCAATCTTGACCTCACCTGAGAGAAGGTTGATGATACGTTGTACCGCTCCATGATCGGATCACTAATGTATTTGACGGCATCAAGACCCGATATCTTGTACCCAGCCTGCCTCGCAACGCGATTTCAGTCAAGTCCCAGAGCTTCGCATATGTCAATCGTCAAAAGGATTCTACGCTACCTGAAAGGAACTCCAAGCTTGGGGTTGTGGTATCCAAAAGTTGGAGATTTCACTCTTGAAGGTTACTCTGATTCGGATTTCGGTTGCTGCAAAGTCAATGCTAAATCAACAACTACAGGATGCCAGTTTTTTCAGACCTCGATTGGTCACCTGGCAATGTAAGAAGCAAACTTATGTTGCTTTGTCTACATGTGAAGCCGAGTATGTATCTGCTAGCAGCTGCTGCTCTCAGATCCTGTGGATTCAGCAACAGATGCGCGACTACGGTTTGCAATTTCTTACTTCTCCTATCTTTGTTGATAATGAGGCAGCAATAAACATAACAAAAAATCCTGTTCATCACGCTAAAACCAAACATATTGAAATTCGTCATCACTTCATCCGAGATTGCTTCGAGAAGAAGTTGATAGGAATTGATAAAATCCACACCGACGAACAAAAAGCAGACTTACATACCAAAGCATTTGATAGATCACGTTTTCAATATCTTTTAAAACTGAATGGTATGAAGCTGTTGTCGGCTGCGGAAGAGATTCTTGGCGTTGATGAAGGTACCTCTGCAGATGATACTGAGAAGCAGACTGCATTGGTTTGTCGAATTTTTAGTTGTTTTGGTATTTAGGTATTTAGGGGGAGATAGAGAATATTTTCAGAAAATACAAAAACAAAAAAAATCCAAAAATCCAAAAACAATAGAAAACCGAAAAAGAGTTTGTGTAAAAAGGGGAAATGATAGTACATCAGCTAGACAGTTGCAGTACGCTAAAGAAATGTAATGATTAAAAGGTGTTAAGCAGTCTCGCTAATGATATGCCGGTAGGTTTTTATACATTTAGTAAATTTGTTCGGGATATAAACATAAAAACATTACTTGCTTATTACGTGGGGAACATCTCTCGGATATATAGGTAACCCCTGAAATCTCGTTTGAAAGATTTTTCTATTTCTGACATACTAGGTCTATGTGCGTAATGATATCTGGGGTATTATACCAGGACTTCTGATTTTGCGGAAGCAATAGCCTAGTCCTCGTATAATACTCTGCACTGCTATAATCATTAAAGCCTACCCTCAGCATAAAAAATGATGAAACATTGAAAGATGCTAATCATGTGCTGTTGAAGAAAAGATCCCCAAACAGGACACACCGAAAGTCGAGCCATCATCTCTCTTTCTGAACGGAAGTTCTAACCTGAGCTCTCATAGCCTCGCATTACCTGTTTATAGATATCATTATTGTACGTTCACCTGCAAGACCGAATATAGAAAGTCTGGATACGGGAGTATATTCTGAGGTGGGACACGCGTATAAGTTAAGCTATTAAAACACTAATTCGTATCCTGAACATATTGAAATTTGTGTGAAAATTTAAATTGGATCAGTATATCGACAATTACTGTGAATTGTTTAATACTGAGTATGTTATCAAGCTTAACGGTACTCGTAGCTTGTCGGTAGCTGATATGATCCCCTGACACGCTCACCAAAAACATGTTTGTAAATAGTTTACATTCACTGTATTTCATTTCATTTCAGTTTAGCTTTTAAACCCAAAAAGATTTTATAGTTCTACTTTAGTTTTATCGACAAACAAAGGTAGAAAGCTGATCTTCAGACTCGCAATTTTGAAGCAGATGATGGATGTTTCTGAGCTGGACAACAGGGTTGGGAGCTAATCTTGTTAAACTTGACAAAATGCAAAGTCAATGCAAGTTCATTAAGTTGAAGCTTGTAATTTTTCATGAAAATGTGTTTGGAAATTGAACAAAATGTCAGTTTGCTTTGTTTCGAGTCAACCAAGGTCACTAACTTGAACTTGGTAGGCAAATTAAGTGCCTAGGGTCATTAATTTGAACCTAGATACTTAAGTGGATTTCTAAAACTGATAAAACTGAGAAAAATGTCAAAAAGTCAAAGGTCAAAACACTTAAAAGTCAAAAGAGTTGTGTTTGGATCGGGCGGCAATCCGATCGGGTGGCAATCCGATTGGACGGCCATCCGATGCATGGTCACTATAAATAGGAGGTCAATGCTTCAGTCAAACTTTTCACTCGATTGGGCGACCATCCTATTCTCTCACACACTCTCTCATCTGATCTTGATTTTCATATTTTTTCTTTCCACAAGACATTGGATTGTTGGTTTGCACAACCTTCGCAATGGTAAAGGTAAGTTTTCATGATCTTATCTGTTAAATTTGATGTTTTGATGATGTCCTTGAACATAGCGACTGTTCGGACCTTTGAACTCAGATCTAGACATTTTTAGGAAGTTTTGATGAAATCTAAGCATAAGGTTATGATCACGAGTGTTAGATCTACAAGTTTACTGTTTCAATTTGTGCTATAACTTGTTGAAATCTGAGAATTGATGATTAGAACGAGTCGGCTATCGGACCTGTTATTGTCAAATTAAACCCAAATTAGGCCGAGTTAGAGCATGATGAACATAGGGTTTTGATCGCATTTTAATTCTCTACGTAGATCTATGTTCAATTTGTTGATTTGCCTTAGAAAATTTTGGTGTTCATGTTGTGTTCTTAACTGTTCTTCATATCTGATGAATCGAGTGGTAACTCTATCGGGTGGCAATCCGATCGGGTGACCACCCAATCCAATGCACGCTATTTGTTGAATGCAATTTTCTAAGTATTTGATGCCTTGATAACTGTGCTTAAACTGGTAAACTGTTTGTTGTTATCTTGAAATTTGTGCCTTTAATCTGTCAAAGTGTTTGGATAGTTTGGCAACCCGATCGGGTGGCAATCCGATCGGGTGACCATCCGATCCTTAGCACTTCAGGTTTGAAAATTATTCTAAGTATTTGTCTCGATTTCTGTGCTTTCACAGTGCACGATGTGACTTGGAAAGTTTGGCAACCCGATCGGGTGGCAATCTGTTCCAATGCAATCTTTCACTGTTCATCACATACCATGGATAGAGTGGCAATCCGATCGGGTGGCAATCCGATCGGACAGCCATCCTATCCACATTACTATGTCTTGAGATCTGTGCATTAATGTCAATGATCGAGTGGCAATCTGATCGGGTGGCACTCCGATCGGACAGCCATCCGATCCCAATAAAAAAACGACAAAACTCTTCAACGGTTTCAAAATTACCAAGAATCGTGTGATAATCCGATCGGGTGGCAATCCGATCGGGTGGTCATCCGATCCATGGCATTCATTCTCAAGGTGTTGACTGGTCAAAGGTAATTGCCTGCTTGTCACATGGATCGGGTGGCAATCCGATCGAGTGGGCCTCCGATTCATATTCATATTGACTTAGTCAAACTTTTCTTTGCACAAGATGGCAATCCGATCGGGTGGCAATCCGATCGGACAGCCATCCGATCCTCAGTACTATACATAGAGAGTATTCCAGAGTTAGAAAAATTTTGAGTTTTTCAAAATTTTCATCATTTGTCTTTATGTCTCGAACCTTGTGCAAGTGTTAATAATGAATACTTTTGCAGGGAAAAGCATCAGACTGGGATAAATCTCACAACATCTATTGTATGCTGGATGCACTTTATACAGACAAAACTTTGTTCAAAGTTATAGCAAAATTTTTGAGAGAAAGTAAGATTCATAAGGCTTTAACAGATAAGACAATAGTTTATGAATCACATGTTAGACGATTTTGGAGTTCAGCGAGATATGAAGAGAAGGAAAAGACGATTTATTCTGCAGTAAGAAAGAAGGACGAGAAAGGACAGGACGTTGATTTAGAAATAAAATTTAACGTTGGTGATTTAAGAAGAGTGTTAGAATTAGGTGATTCTGATAATGATCCCACCATTATTCTAGAACGTCTTTGCAAAGGTTTATGGTGCAGGATGGGCTTTACAGGGCACTTAAATGGGAAAATGGGTAAAACAATGTTCAGTAAACCCTACAAGTTCATGATCCACTGTGTAGTACATGCATTATCACATAGGAAGGGAGCTTACGATGAAACTTCTGATTATATCATGAACATAATCACCTGTCTGGTGCTGAATAGGCCATACAACGTATCGAAGGTGATATTTGACTACTTGGTAGAAAATGTGCGAGCTGGAAATACAAAATATATCATGTATCCAAGGTTCATCATGATGATGATAGATGATTTGGTGAAAGACATCCAAAAGGATGATGATGATATTTTAGGTCTAAGGAACATGACGGCTGATACGATAAGTAGATTAGCTAAAGGACCTAAACCAAGAGTTAGAAGAATGATATGCATAATTAATATTCCAGCTTATGTTGCTCCTGAAAATGATGCGTGGAGACATGAGAATAGTAATTCTGAGAATGAAAATGAAAGGATGAATGAAATGGTTGAGAAGAAAACTCGTTGGTGGTTTGTAAAAGATGGCAAGAGAAAGAGAACACCGAAGACATCCCTTGTTGTACTTATTCCTAAGGAGCCTACTCCAAAGATTTTCGTAAAGGGTATAGTGAAAGGGGGAGTCATAAGGTAGTTAGAACTTTAAGTTGTTATATGTTTCTAATGAATTTGTCAATACTTGTTTTGCAGGGCCTTCGAAAGAACCACAATCAAGTCTGATAGATGAGCCAGTGTTAGATCCATCAAGCATACCTCAAGAAGGAATTGAATTGACAAAGGCAACGTTTGAGCAGTACATAAAGCTAACTAAAGATCTAACTCAGAAGGATCAAAGTACAAGCATTCCAACAGAAAGTGTTAAAGAGACAGAGCCTGAAGGAGTTGCTCATGATGATTCAAGTAAGGCAGATGATGAGTCTACAGATACAGAGACAGAACTTGATCTGACAACACTTGGTTGAGGAAAAGCTCAGTTGAAAAAGAAGCCTACAAAGAAGAAGAAAGCTTCTGACGATGAAGATACTACTTACACTCCATCAGTTGATGAGCAAAAGAAGCTGAGAACAAAGCGCAAGGCAGTTCAATCAGGTGTGATTCTGAGGAACGTTAGAGCAAGGAAAGGTGGAGCTTCTGTGCCTAAAGATCAAGGTGGCAAGAGTGAAAAACATGTTACAACTTCAAAGGTTCATGAAGCTGAAAAAGTTCAAAGTGTCGAAGTTCCAAAAGCTCCAGAGGTTCAATCACAAAGTGTTCCGGAAGTTGAGGTTCAAAAGAAATCTGGTGATGATGAAGATGTTGTATTTACTGGAGTAAGGATAGCTACACCACCACCACCACCACCACAAGATCAACCTATTCCAGAAAGGGGTGAATCTTCGCAGCCAAAGAAAACAGTTACTCCTGATCTGTTTGGAGATCTTCCTCATGCTACTGGGGATTATAAAGATGATTTAATGTTTGATGATGATTTTGATATGTTCAATAATGCGGCTGTGAAAGCATTGGAGAAGAAAGTTAGTGAACTTGAGAAAGAAAAGGCCAAAGCAGAAGCAGAACAAAGGAGACAGAGGGCAAAGGAACGAAGACGCAAGAGGAAAGAATAAGGACTATGCTGGAAGGAACTACAGCTACATCCAAGGTGGAGTCTGTTAGTTCATATGTCTATAGCTTTCGTCAGCATTGAGTCTTATTTTGTACTATGTATGTCTTTTGTGTATATGTATGTAAGTGTATGTATGTGTGTATAACGACAACACAGGGAACGGTGATGTAATGTAAATGTGAAGTCCAATGGTTGACTAATGTCATCCGATCGGATGCCACCCGATCGGATCACCACCCGATCGGACGACCACCCGATCGGGTCACCACCCGATCGGACGACACATATCCTCCCTGATGTTGCCTATATATACCCAGCTTGGGTTAGTCATTTAAGTCTTTTGCTGCTCATTGTAAGGAACCTCTGTCAGTTTGATTCTCTACCGGAGCTCATGTACTTTCACATCAATCTAATAGAATGTCAGACAGATTAAATCGTTGAATACATTGTTGTTGATTCTCTGACTTGATCAATGGATTCCGCACATTGATTGAGATCGATTCATCCATGTTCCACACGAACAGATCCTGATCCAAAGTCCTAACAGTGATTTAGTTTACGAAGATTTTTCAATTCCGAGAACCTCGATCAGAGAGTAAAAAAGGCGTAAGGTTCACAATGGTGTAAAACTAAAATGGGATATACCGGGCTAGGATTCGAGTTACAGGAACAAGGGCCAAACCAACCACCCAAGAATGGAATCGTCAAGCGAAAACACTTGACAACCTCCTGGAAGCAGCTTTTCTTGCCACCAGACCTTTCTCCATCAATTAGGAATCTGATGCCGTCACTAAACACATTCCTTAAATTGTAACCATTTTTTGAGTGTTTATTTTTTGGTGTCTAATCCGCATATATATAACCATTGCTCTTGATTTTCTTGACTGTATATCTCTTAAATGTCAACATATACACATGTGATTTAGTTTACGAAGATTTTTCAATGCCGAGAACCTCGATCAGAGAGTAAAAAAGGCGTAAGGTTCACAATGGTGTAAAACTAAAATGGGATACACCAGGCTAGGATTCGAGTTACAGGAACAAGGGCCAAACCAACCACCCAAGAATGGAATCGTCGAGGGAAAACACTTGACAACCTCCTGGAAGCAGCTTTTTTTGCCACCAGACCTTTCTCCATAAATTAGGAATTTGATGTCGTCACTAAACACATTCCTTAAATTGTAACCATTTTTTGAATGTTTATTTTTTGGTGTCTAATCCGCATATATATCACCATTGCTCTTGATTTTCTTGAGTGTATATCTCTTAAATGTTAACATATACACGTGTGATTTAGTTTACAGAGATTTTTCAATGCCGAGAACCTCAATCAGAGAGTAAAAAATGCGTAAGGTTCACTATGGTGTAAAACTAAAATGAGATATACCGGCTACGATTCGAGTTACAGGAACAAGATCAAAAACCAACCACCCAAGAATGGAATCGTCAAGCGAAAACACTTGACGACCTCCAGGAAGCAGCTTTTCTTGCCACCAGCCCTTTCTTCATCAATTAGGAATCCGATGCCGTCACTAAACACATTCCTTAAATTGTAGCCATTTTATGAGTGTTTATTTTTTGGTGTCTAACCCGCATATATATCACCATTACTCTTGATTTTCTTGACTGTATATCTCTTAAATGTCAACATATACACGTGTGATTTAGTTTACAAAGATTTTTAAATGCCGAGAACCTCGATCAGAGAGTAAAAAAGGCGTAAGGTTCAAAATGGTGTAAAACTAAAATGGGATATACCGGGCTAGGATTCGAGTTACAGGAACAAGGGCAAAACCAACCACCCAAGAATGGAGTCGTCGCTGGAAAACACTTGACAACCTCCTGGAAGCAGCTTTTCTTGCCACCAGACCTTTCTCCATCAATTAGGAATCTGATACCGTCACTAAACACATTCCTTAAATTATAACCATTTTTTGAGTGTTTATTTTTTGTGTCTAATCCGCATATATATCACCATTGCTCTTGATTTTCTTGACTGTATATCTCTTAAATGTCAACATATACACGTGTGATTTAGTTTACGAAGATTTTTCAATGACGAGAACCTCGATCAGAGAGTAAAAAAGGCGCAAGGTTCACAATGGTGTAAAACTAAAATGTGATATGCCGGGCTAGGATTCGAGTTATGGGAACAAGGGCCAAACCAACCACCCAAGAATGGAATCCTCGAGGGAAAACACTTGACAACCTCCTGGAAGCAGCTTTACTTGCCACCATACCTTTCTCCATCAAATAGGAATCTGATGCCATCACTTAACACATTCCTTAAATTGTAACCATTTTTTGAGTGTTTATTTTTTGGTGTCTAATCCGCATATATATTACCATTGCTTTTGATTTTCTTGAGTGTATATATCTTAAATGTCAACATATACACGTGTGACTTAGTTTAAGAAGATTTTTCAATGCCGATAACCTCGATCAGAGAGTAAAAAAGGCGTAATGTTCACAATGGTGTAAAACTAAAATGGGATATACAGGGCTAGGATTCGAGTTACAGGAACAAGGGCAAAACTAACCACCCAAGAATGGAGTCGTCGCTGGAAAACACTTGACAACCTCCTGGAAGCAGCTTTTCTTGCCACCAGACCTTTCTCCATCAATTAGGAATCTGATACCGTCACTAAACACATTCCTTAAATTATAACCATTTTTTGAGTGTTTATTTTTTGTGTCTAATCCGCATATATATCACCATTGCTCTTGATTTTCTTGACTGTATATCTCTTAAATGTCAACATATACACGTGTGATTTAGTTTACGAAGAATTTTCAATGCCGAGAACCTCGATCAGAGAGTAAAAAAGGCGCATGGTTCACAATGGTGTAAAACTAAAATGTGATATGCCGGGCTAGGATTCGAGTTATGGGAACAAGGGCTTAACCAACAACACAAGAATGGAATCGTCGAGGGAAAACACTTGACAACCTCCTGGAAGCAGCTTTACTTGCCACCATACCTTTCTCCATCAATTAGGAATCTGATGCCGTCACTTAACACATTCCTTGAATTGTAACCATTTTTTGAGTGTTTATTTTTTGGTGTCTAATCCGCATATATATTACCATTGCTTTTGATTTTCTTGAGTGTATATCTCTTAAATGTCAACATATAAACGTGTGATTTAGTTTACGAAGATTTTTCAATGCCGATAACCTCGATCAGAGAGTAAAAAAGGCGTAATGTTCACAATAGTGTAAAACTAAAATGGGATATACCGGGCTAGGATTCGAGTTACCGGAACAAGGGCCAAACCAACCACCCAAGAATGGAATCGTCGAGGGGAAACACTTGACAACCTCCTGGAAGCAGCTTTTCTTGCCACCAGACCTTTCTCCATCAATTAGGAATCTGTTGCCGTCACTATACACATTCCTTAAATTGTAGCCATTTTTTGAGTGATTATTTTTTGGTGTCTAATCCGCATATATATCACCATTGCTCTTGATTTTCTTGACTGTATATCTCTTAAATGTCAGCATATACACGTGTAATATAGTTTACGAAGATTTTTCAATGCCGAGAACCTCGATCAGAGAGTAAAAAAAGCGTAAGGTTCACAATGGGGTAAAACTTAAATGGGATATACCGGGCTAGGATTCGAGTTACAGGAACAAGGGCCAAACCAACCACCCAAGAGTGGAATCGTCAAGCGAAAACACTTGACAACCTCCTGGAAGGAGCTTTTCTTGCCACCAGCCCTTTCTCCATCAATTTGGAATCTGATACCGTCACTAAACACATTCCTTAAATTGTAGGTTTTTTACGAGTGTTTATTTTTTGGTGTCTAATCCGCATATATATCACCATTGCTCTTGATTTTTTTACTGTATATCACTTAAATGTCAACATATACACGTGTGATTTAGTTTACGAAGATTTTACAATGCCGAGAACCTCGTTCAGAGAGTAAAAAAGGCGTAAGCTTCACAATGGTATAAAACTAAAATGGGAAATAACGGGCTAGGATTCGAGTTACAGGAACAAGGGCCAAACCAACCACCCAAGAATGGAATCGTCAAGCGAAAACACTTGACGACCTCCTGGAAGTAGCTTTTCTTGCCACCAGCCCTTTCTTCATCAATTAGAAAGCTGATGCCGTCACCAAACACATTCCTTAAATTGTAGCCATTTTATGAGTGTTTATTTTTTGGTTTCTAATCCGCATATATATCACCATTGCTCTTGATTTTCTTGACTGTATATCTCTTAAATGTCAACATATACACGTGTGATTTAGTTTTCGAATATTTTTCAATGCCGAGAACCTCGATCAGAGAGTAAAAAAGGCGTAATGTTCACAATGGTGTAAAACTAAAATGGGATATACCGGGCTAGGATTCGAGTTACAGGAACAAGGGCCAAACCAACCACCCAAGAATGGAATCGTCGAGGGGAAACACTTGACAACCTCCTGGAAGCAGCTTTTCTTTCCACCAGACCTTTCTCCATCAATTAGGAATCTGATGCCGTCACTAAACACATTCCTTAAATTTTAACCATTTTTGAGTGTTTATTTTTTGGTGTCTAATCCGCATATATATCACCATTGCTCTTGATTTTCTCGAGTGTAAATCTCTTAAATGTTAACATATACCCGTGTGATTTAGTATACGAAGATTTTTCAATGCCGAGACTCTCGATCAGAGAGTAAAAAAGGCGTAAGGTTCACAATGGTCTAAAACTAAAATGGGTTATATAGGGCTAGAATTCGAGTTACAAGAACAAGGGCCAAACCAACCATCCAAGAATGTAATCGTCAAGCGAAAACACTTGATAACCTCCTGGAAGCAGCTTTTTATTGCCACAAGCCCTTTCTCCATCAACTAGGAATCCGATGCCGTCACTCAACACATTCCTTAAATTGTAGCCATTTTATGAGTGTTTAGTTTTTGGTGTCTAATCCGCATATATATCACCATTGCTCTTGATTTTCTTGACCATATATCTCTTAAATGTCAACATATACACTTGTGATTTAGTTTACGAAGATTTTTCAATGCCGAGAACCTTGATCAGAGAGTAAAAAAGGCGTAAGGTTCACAATGGTGTAAAACTAAAATGGGATATACCGGGGCTAAGATTCGAGTTACAGGAACAAGGGCCAAACTAACTACCCAAGAATGGAATCGTCGAGGGAAAACACTTGACAACCTCCTGGAAGCAGCTTTTCTTGCCACCAGACCTTTCTCCATCAATTAGGAATCTGATGCCATCACTAAACACATTCCTTAAATTGTAACCATTTTTGAGTGTTTATTTTTTGTGTTTAATCCACACATATATCACCATTGCTCTTGATTTTCTTGACTGTATATCTCTTAAATGTCAACATATACACGTGTGATTTAGTTTACGAAGATTTTTCAATGCCGAGAACCTCGATTAGAGAGTAAAAAGGCATAAGGCTCACAATGGTGTAAAACTAAAATGGGATATACCGGGTTAGGATTCGAGTTACAGGAACAAGGGCCAAATCAACCACCCAAGAATGGAATCGTCGAGGGAAAACACGTGACAACCTCCTGGAAGCAGCTTTTCTTGCCACCAGACCTTTCTCCATCAATTAGGAATCTAATACCGTCACTAAACACATTCCTTAAATTGTAGCCATTTTATGAGTGTTTATTTTTTGGTGTCTAATCCGCATATATATTGTCACACCCCCAAAATACCACAAGCGGAAACCCCCGCGAGGCGTGTGACATACCAGGATCTAGCCACCAATCACATTGAACTCATAGTTATATTTAAACAAAGCTTTCATTTATTAACATTAAGTGTTACATCGTTACAATTAATTCACAGTATACAGCGAAAGCATACTTCATTCGTTAAGAGTTTATAAACCATTTGTAAAAACCATTAGTCTTGTGTTGCGATTCTATGTATCTCGACCCATGACCACTCCAGCCTCCCAGACAGCAAGTTCCAATGGTATGCACCTAAAGGCCTGCAAGGCATGTAACAATGAATCAACAACAAAGTTGAGCGAGTTCATAGTTGGTTGCCCATTTTAGAGTTGTTTCCAAAAACATAGTTTAATCTTATCCGGCTATCCAGCCGTGGGGGTTACCCCATAGTTCGAAAATGTTTATTAGTTAACCCATTTTTACTTCGGCCATTCCTGCCGTGGGGGCTACCCCATGTTCTCAACCTTCGGCTATCCAGCCCGGCACTTCGGCCGTGGGGCTACCCCATGTTTAAACTACTAGACTCGTTACCATATCGACTACTAACGTTCATCATGTTTATGTGCCCTCGTCAATGTCTATCATCATTGACGTTCCTAGTCCATTAGTCCACGATCGTCCTCTGTGGCACGGTGTGAGGTTTATTAAACCTAATAGCGCTATTTAACTAATGACCCATTCGCCATTGGCCTCGGCGATTAAGTCGATATAAAAGGAGGGACTTCGTTGATACAGTTCTAGTCTAGTAAATCTAAATCCGTCCCAACAAGATGAGGAATCCACGTTCCTGAACACGTCCCAACAGGATGAGGAATCCCTATTCCTTAACCCATTCCCAACCCCTGGGAATCCTATGCCTTGTAGAAAGTGTGAACTCACCTCGGTTTGCTCGGCAGATACACAAAGAGGTCAATCAAGCTGCTAGTGGTCAACCACGTCCTAATATGGTTACCATACAAGTCAGGTCTAGGTTCAAGTAGTGCACGTAGGTTTACACATAAGCTAACAAGTCACAACACATAGCAAACATGGCAAACACATCGATCATATTAACAGTAACATACAGTTCATGTAGATATAACCCAAACTTGTGTGACTCAGATGATTGGGCCGTTGAGCTTGTGCGAGCCCAATCATCTTGTGCGAGCAATAAAGCCCAATGATCACTCGGTCCAACCTGTTGTGCGTCCAGCACAACCTTGTGCGACTGACAACGGGTTGTGCGACCGGAACCACCCGGCCCAATAACCTAACAACCCAATATTCCCACGGCCCAAACAAAAAATAGAAGGTCAACTTGTGCGGTCCATTTATCTTGTGCGATTGAGCTTTGGGCTTTAAGGCCCAAAGTCATAATAAGGTTTAAACGGTTGTGTGTGGCCCAAGGATTGTGCGACCGGCACTGTCTTGTGCGATCCATAAGTCTTGTGCGACCCGTTGAGAAATCCCGTAATTGTAGCAATTCGGTTGTCAAATTTATTTTACCACCTAAATTCTATCAGTTTCCAAATATTGCATTATCGATCAAAACATGATTTCCTTGATTGCTGCCCATTATTTCCGTAATGATAGTTAACAAGTGTTGGCAGTTTCAATCGAATCAAAATAACCATTTTTAACAGCAATCGATTCATAGGTTATGCATGTTCGTACGACCCTAATGATTAACTAACCAGGAACGATAACAAATCAACACTCCAAAACATAGAATCGGACCATACACATTAGTAATATCGATTACAACCTGAAATCCCTAAATCCTATGCGCATCAAACCAACAATACATCACATCTCATATTCAAGATTTATCACTCCGTTAACATACATTCGGACCTTGATCACATCCATAGCATACAAAGCATATCAACATTAAATCATGGAATCATCAATATCACGTTCATGCATAAAATCATACTAAGCGTCTCATTAACACATGCCTGAACAATCACAGAATATTAGCCGAACCTAAACTAGGGACTAACCGGTAACTCGTATGCCGACAAGTGTGCGGTCGAGAGGGAAGGAGAGTGTCGCGTTCCGTGTGTCTTCGATGGTGATTAGGCTGCCGACGAGTGGGAGAGGAAGAGAAGAGGAGAGCTAGGGTTTGATGTATGCTTTCTTGGTTGCAAATTATGAGGAAACCAAAACCCCATAAGGTTATGTGTATGCATATGAAATGGGAGTGGGCCGAACCCAATTATTTGGCTGTCCTTAGTCATGGGTCAAACAAAGTGGGGTTGGGCCGAGAGGAGTAGTGCGAGTAGAGGTACGGCTCAAAGGGTGTTGTGTGATTTGATCATGCAACAAGATAACAACTAATATGTAACACGTATACACAACAAACTCATAACATTTCATTGCAAACAAACACATCAGTTAATCATAGAACGTACATATACAGGTTACATCAAAGTATAACGAAAAGGGTCTAAAATACGAGTTGTCACATCATCCCCAAGTTGAAAGAAATTTCGTCCCGAAATTTAGCACGTACTCACTGAGGAAGCTAGTTAGGTTGCATGGTTTCCTGGTTTTCCTGGGGTGTCACATCCTTCTCCCGTTGGTTTGGAATTTCGTCCCGAAATTCCGCCGTAGCTTCAGCCTCAGTAGTGGTTTCACTTTTATCGAACAACTGGGGATACTTGTGTTTCATTTGGTCTTCTCGTTCCCAGGTGTACTCTGGGCCACGACGGGAGTTCCAACGGACTCGAACAATGGGTATTCTAGTACGTTCGAGAATCTTGACCTCCCGGTCCAAGATTTCCACTGGTTCTTTGACCAATCGCAACTGATCGTCGATGGTGAGCTCCTTGCAAGGAACTATAAGAGTTTCATCTGACGGATACTTCTTCAGATCTGACACATGGAAAATAGTGTGAACTCCACTGAGTTCTTCTGGTAAATTCAGTTTGTAGGCCACCTTGCCTATTTTCTCAATGATTTCGTAAAGTCTGGCATATCGCGGGTTGAGTTTGCCTCGTTTACCAAAACGAACCACACCTTTCTAAGGTGAGACTTTTAGTAGCACTCGATCCCCAACCTGGAACTCGAGTGGTTTCCTGCGCTTATCAACGTAGCTTTTCTGACGGTCACGAGTTGCCGCCATCCATTGTCGTATCTGAGCAATCTTCTCCATTGCGTCTATGACGAGTTCTGGGCCAGTGGTTTGGCTGTTTCCAACTTCTGACCAACAAAGGGATGATCGGCACTTCTGTCCGTACAATGCCTCAAATGGGGCAGCTTGGATGCTAGTGTGGTAACCGTTGTTATACGAAAACTCCACCAAAGGGAAGATGTCTTTCCCAGCCGTTGCCAAAGTCGATTACACAGGCTCGAAGCATGTCTTCAAGGGTTTGGATAGCGCGTTCAGTCTGCCCCTCCGCCTGGGGATGATATGTTGTGCTCATGTCTAGTCGTGAGCCAAAGGATTTGTGCATCGCTCGCCACGAATTAGATGCAAATCGTGGGTCGCTATCAGAGATACTGGAGATTGGCACCCCGTGCCTAGCTACCACTTCTTTCAGGTAGATGACCGCAAGTGTAGAATAGCTTATCTGTTTCCTTGCTGGCTAGAAAGTGTGCTGGTTACGTGAGACAATCAACGATCATCCAGTTGATATTGTTTCCGTTTTGAGTTGTAAGTAGACTAGCGACCAAATCCATGGCAGTCTGATTTCGCTTTCATATGGTTGTTTCTGGTTGCTAACACTTCACCTTGACCTTCACACAAATCAAACACCCTTCCCATATCTAGCTAGGTGGGCCTTCGTGCCTGATTACCAGTACAAGGTTTATAGATCCTAGTATCTTTCATCAAAACCCAGATGACTAGAATATCAAGGTCGTTGAGCTTTGCTCAACATGAGTTCCTTACAGTAGTCGTATAGTGAGGTCCACATTCGCTCCATGAGGTAACAAGTATTGTCCGGCCTGTCATAGGTTGCTTCTCCATGCCCCGCATGGGTTCAACTTGAAAATCCTCTTCCTTCAAACGGAGCGAGTCTGATCAGGTAAGTTAGAGTCGATAGTGAGCCACAAAGCTCGTGTATGTTTAGGTTTCACAGTCGTACACATTCAGTAGTTCCATCCAGCGATGTCATTGCATGCTTTAGCTCTTTCGAAGCCAAGGTACATGGGAGGCCCTTGTGATCGGTCTAAATAACGCATCTGGTACCGTCCAAGTAATGCCTCCATCTAGATCCCAAAGCCACGGTTTTCACCGCCAGTTGTGTGTCGTGCAGTTCCTCTTTGTAACTCCGTCACGTAAGTCATCACTCTCTCGTGTTGCGTCGGTGTGTAACTGAGACTCTGATTCGGACCATCATGGTATACCACTAAATCACCCTCACCCTTGGGTAAAGACGATGCGCGGTGCATTCCAGAGTTGGAACTCGAAAGCTGAAAAGTCGTCCTCCTGTTTCGTCTTTCACGAACACAGTACCCTACTGTGCTAAAGAGATTTAAGCTGTGTGACCTTCGAAAATCCTGTGGGTAAGCTGCGATAGCATTTAGTGAAACCAAGGGATTGCTGCATCCCCGAAGGAATCTTTGGTGTCGATCAGTTTCTAACAAGATGCATCTCAGCGAGATCCATGAGTTTTCCTACTCCGTTGGTTACCTGATCAAAATGCATGACTTCGCACATAATTTCTCCTCCCACATGGTGTTCCTTTCTCCTGGTCATAATTCAGAACGTCGTCAATAAATACGGTCAATTCATGTGATCCCTGAATCTGCTGGTGTGTTGTTCAATTCAATAATTATGGTATACAAGGTTGAAATGGCTGCATCGCGTTCGACATGCTGTTGTAGGAACATGCTCCTCTTTGGACTTCCATCTGGTGATAGCTCACTCGTTATTCAATCCTCGAATGGGGTTTGATCTTCGCAGCTGGTCAACAGGTTGCCAATACATGGTCGAGGCAAGTGGTTCTTAACTGCCACCTTACTAAGTTCTCGCTAATCAGTACACATACGAAAATTCATGGGTCTAACTGGGGTTTTCCCCAAAGCGAAAAGCTAGGTTCAACAAAACTCCTGTTCAATAACCCCCTTGTAGTTGATTAACACAACTCTTGCAACCCTCCTGGTGTAGGACGGTAAGAGTACGAGTAATCAGGGCTGCCTCTGACCTGATACTGATTTGATACTCCTCCGAACGATGTGAGGGTACACCTGATAGTTCCTCTGGTAGCACATAAGTAGAAATCACGAACAAAGGGTGGATCCTCGATCCTCTTTTCCTCAACCTAAACATCAATAATAAGTGCTAACATAGCGGGATAATCCTTCCATGGACACTTCCAAACTTTCATTGCAGAATTGACGCTAACCTTTGCACAATTCTAATACTTTGAAACAGATGATGATTCTCCACTAGGGAGAGGGATACGCGAAGTTTTCTCCTCTCAGGGTATATCTATGCGATTGTATGGATTACCAATCCATTCTAACTACTGCTTCAAACCATCAAGGGTTGTAGAAGGAAGATCGATGTCAATCGCCTGTCCCACAAGGTCGAATTTGCATCCCAACCAACATATGAAATGTCAATTGTCTTGTCGTCAGCCGATTCCACAACAGGTTCAAATTTAAGGAGCATCAGGGTCTAACGGAGCAAAGACGAAGCGATTAGCTACTCATAGTAGCTACCATGTTGCTAAAGTCCTGGCGTCGCCCATGCTAATTCTAAATTCCCTTCCATGAGCATCATTTCTAGCGTTGCTGTTCCTATTACAAGTATTTCAAGTACTGTCATTGTTCCTTTGGTCGTTGTCTTCTTAACTTAACCATGGCCAATCCATGTTGTAGTCACTTTTATTTCCTTACTGTAGGCTAGGGTTACGAATACCTTGTTGTCGCTGTGACTACTGCTTCCAATGTCGTTGCTCGAAACGAAGCCCTACGATTCGTCACCATCGAGTTCCATCTTTCCACATTCTGAGCCACGTCCTAAAGTACTACTCACTGTGCTGGCAGTTACACATTCCACGTTATAGTCGATTGTCATTACTTATGTCCTGATTGATTCGTAGGAGTTGACTCCCATGAGTCGCTGACAAGGGTTAAGGATTCGATTTAAGCCAATTCCCTGGTGCTCGTTGCCAGTAATCAGGGTCGTCAAAGTACTGAGGTCGGTAAAGTACTACGCTCATCCTCCTGTCCATCAATGTTGCTAGTTGCTTGGGTAATGCACGGTCTGTTACGAGGGTATCGCAGAAGTGATCACACTACGGAATCTAAAACGTCAATACATGCGTTCCAGCGAACGAAGAGGGGTAAGAAATGTATCGACCAATCATTCGACACTGCAACCTCCATCTCAGGGTCGTTCCTATGAGTACCTAATATTCTACACGGTTCGCTAGGTGTTCAGATGGGTGTTCAGGTAATATTCGATAGCATCGAGGTTTGAAGGGACCTAGAGATGAATGAATGTTCACGTTCGAGGAGGGGACAATCACTGCTATGACCCCTATAGGTTTGTTATGTTTCACATCGACCAAATAACGGAACGGAACCCATTTTCCACTGGTTAAGGCTCACTGGGACTCGCATGCACCCCACTCTATTATTATGTGTGCACCCACAATAATATTGCGATTTTCATGCTCATCTCAGTTCCTCCTAACTCATGTCAAATGATTCCTCAAACTCGAGTAGCAAACGAAGAGCATCACGAAGCGTAAGTCATGAAGGTTTAGGGAAATACCACCCTATCAGTCACATAACACGTACAAATGATACATGAACCCATATTGTTATGCTAGACGTGCAATCACATGCAATATCATATGTAAGTGTTCACTAGTTACGCAGTATAATGAGTATACGAGAGACGAACCTTGCAATCTGGAGCTGAGTGTCATGGTCGTATTCACGTTTTCAGAACTGTTCGGTTATAGTCTGGTTTTACAAAATCGTTTTTCCCCTTTTTAAAACCAAGTTCACTATAACCAATGGCTCTGATACCAATCTGTCACACCCCCAAAATACCACAAGCGGAAACCCCCGCGAGGCGTGTGACATACTAGGATCTAGCCACCAATCACATTGAACTCATAGTTATATTTAAACAAAGCTTTCATTTATTAACATTAAGTGTTACATAGTTACAATTAATTCACAGTATACAGCGGAAGCATACTTCATTCGTTAAGAGTTTATAAACCATATGTAAAAACCATTAGTTTTGTGTTGCGATTCTATGTATCTCGACCCATGACCACTCCAGCCACCCAAACAGCAAGTTCCAATGGTATGTACCTAAAGGCCTGCAAGGCATGTAACAACGAATCAACAACAAAGTTGAGCGAGTTCACAGTTGGTTGCCCATTTTAGAGTTGTTTCCAAAAACATAGTTTAATCTTATCTGGCTATCCAGCCGTGGGGGTTACCCCATAGTTCGAAAACGTTTATTAGTTAACCCATTTTTACTTCGGCCATTCCTGCCGTGCGGGCTACCCCATGTTCTCAACCTTCGGCTATCCAGCCCGGCACTTCGGCCGTGGGGCTACCCCATGTTTAAACTACCAGACTCGTTACCATATCGACTACTAACGTTCGTCATGTTTATGTGCCCTCGTCAATGTCTATCATCATTGACGTGCCTAGTCCATTAGTCCACGCTCGTCCTCTGTGTAACACCTGTGTCATTTCAACCATCAAACAAATGCCAAACCAATGAAATATTGTATTTTATACTTTGGACTTGTATAAATATGTGTATCTTTTGCACATATCAACTCATGTTCGATTTCAAGCTCTAAATCGCTTTCTGGAAGGTTATACACGCACTGATGCGTAAATATAACCAGTTTAATGCAACGAACACTCCGGAATAGTGAAATAGGCTTAACATACCTTAAATAACCTGTACATAACTTAGATATAAGTTTTGGAAGGTTTGGTGTGGTGAAATCAAAGTTTAATCGCTTACAGGGACTAAAGTTGACAAACTGCGAAAGTATGCCAATTTGAACTGTAACAGACCTTCCGGAACATGACCATAAGTTAAACATACCATAAATATCCTTTACATAGCTTAGAAATAGGCTTTAATGGGTTCGGTGTGCTAAAATAAACTTTTGGGTCATTCAGGGACTAAAAGTGTCAAAAAGTGCACAAGTTTGCATTTTTACGCATAACTCACGTTCTGAATACATCCGGACATCCAAAAATTTATGAAAGCATGACTATATTATATTTTAGTGTTCGCCATAAGAAAAATCCATTCGTCGCGTCATTTGGATCGTTTTTCGCGCTTATGCGCATTCCGTCGTAATTAAGCGAACATCGCGTTCGTACGGCCAAACGAACCAACCTCCGGCATATTTTTGAGCATGTTTTGAGTTCCCTATACTTTAACTTCATTTTAGAGCCTTGAAATGAGGTTAACGGGGTTCAAACGCATCGAAAAAGGCCTTAAACACGTGCAGGGACCATTCCTGCCACTTTTGAAAGATTTCTGAAACAGGAGGGTGCTAGCGTAGCGCGACTACCTAATGCCTTGGCAGTAGCGCTACGCGACTGCCTATTCTGGGCAGAAAACATGCAGGAACATCAGTTTTTCACTTTCGGGACCAGATTCGACGTATTAACAGCTGTTAACAGCTGTTCTCCACTCCTTAATCCCTTGCCACATGTTGATACCCTATGGTGAGTGGCCAATTTAGTCACCATGAGTTTCCGACAAGTGTACGGGTTGGATCATGGCACGGTTTCCATGAAACGATCCTAACGGTTCGGGTATTCCTATAAATACCCATCCATCCCCAACTTCATTTCTCACAAGAATCTTGATTTGAGAGCTCTAAGTTGAAACCATTGTTTCATACCTGAGTTCTTGGATCGAGATTAGCATTCGGGGACCCTTCGTAAGTATTCTTTCGTTCTTTTATTGCTTTTCGAGTCTTTCGAGTCTGAAAGTCAAACTTTGTTTGACTTTCTACATTGACCAGTTATGGTCAATGCGAAGTTCGTTTGAACTTCGCAACGTGAGTGTAATCACGTTGGTTATAGTCCCTTGGGACTATGCCTACTGATTACCACGTTGTCTAGGGTCGTAGGGTAAGCGATCTGATAAATCTCTTATACCTCGAACCCGACCCATTTGGTCGATCATTAGGATCCGACCAAATACATTAGGTGACCATAGTAGGTAGGGAATAACCTTCCGAGGTTATACCCTATGGTCACATCGTTTAAGTAGTTGTATGATAGGTAGTTTATATGCCTTAGGTAAATTACCAGAATACCCTTTTCATGTATAATTGGTAATTAAGCATATGTAACCTAAACCTTTGTCACATAACTGATTATGTAACATGTTTAGGCATATAACACTTGTCATAGGACTAGTTAGGCGGTCCGAACGCGTTTCACGCGAACGACGCGTTAAAGTAGCATAAGCTACCTAAACGGGTCGTATTGGGTCGAAAGCACTTAGGTTAAGTTTCATTTAGTATGTAGGTTTTGTTAAACCAAAAGACACGAGTCTCTACACTCGTTTGGTTTACAAACCCTAATGCTACCCGATCTTCCGATCTAGGTCCGGTTTATTAATGTAGTTACCTATATTAGGTGCCGTTTGATATCCGCGATCTCTAGCATTGTTTGGTTGTTACTCAAGGACTTCTGAGCAATCTCAAGTGAGTACATAGACCCCTCTTTTACTGTTTTCCAAACTGTTTTGGGGTGGAACACATGTGCCTACTTGTTACTTTCATGCTTTCCCGTTTTCACATCATATACTGCTATGTTCGTTAGTACATTATAGTACATGATTTTATGACATTTCATGCTAGGTGTGCCCAATTGTGTGCATTACTTAGTACATCGTTTTACATGACATTTTGACATAGACATTTGACATAGACATTTCGGCATAGACATTTTAACATGATTGACATTTGATCATGCATTTCCCACAAAACATAACTTTGATTTAAACCAAGTTTTACTTCAATACTTTGTTTTTGTGCATATGGTTTAGTTGAGACATTTCACTTGCCATACAAGACATTTTGACATAGACATTTGACATGGATATTTGACATAGACATTTTGATATGATTTACATCTTGACATGAACACTTTGACATATTACCCAATACATTTGACAATTGATTTAAACATAGACTTCTTACATTGGTTGGTTTGGTTTGGTTTGATTAAGTGATTAAGTAACGATGCGTGTGTAATATGATACAAGCATGGTGGATACGCCGCTGGTACTTCCTATATATAAGTGTTTGTATGGTATTACATATCATAGCGTTATTTGAATCATTTCAGTTTGAGACATAGAACATTTTATACAAATAACATACTTTTCACAAGACATTGATTTATAAACATCTTATCTTATGCAAACATATTTTACTTGGTTATTCATTTAACCTTACATTTATTTATACTTATCATCTGATCTTATCGATTTTCAAATGATTTACAAAGCAAAGCAAATAACAAGGTTCATGACTAAACATTTTCTCAAACATAAGTCATGAAACCTATTTTCACAAAACCTATGTATCTCACAGGCATTTTTATGCTGACGTACCTATTTTCACATGTGTTTTTCAGGAACTGTTGCATAAGATGATCAAGATACACATAGGCAGACTTGGGGTTTAGTGACAATAAAAGATGCAAGACTAGTTAATTGTGTTGTATTTTCTTGTTTGTTAAGACATTGTAACACTTTTAATCAATAAAACGAAACTTCAATTGCCATGGATTTGAAACAATTAATTCTGTTACAACACTCCCCGACATTTCCGCCACGTTTTGTATGTTCTACGTGGTCGGGGTGTGACAGAAAAGATGGTATCAGAGCCAATGGTTATAGGGAATTAGGTTATTAGTAATGCTTTGACCTAGTCTATAACTTTCTTAGGACCCTAACGCGAGTTTACTTGCGTTTAGTCATAAAACAATACCGTCACCTATCCTTAGGCGACGACCACAACAAGAACATAAATTTCAAAACCGCTTTGAAAACTAATCATCTGTTCTAGGATGATTGATTACTAGGTTTTGAACCCTCTATTGTAAGGTTTTGAACCCTCTGTTATACGGTTTTGAACCCCTTTGAGTTTTCAAAACTCTCGTCAAGGTTTTGGGTTTTTAATAATGTGAACACGTGCAAACTGGAAGGGTGAATGCCTGTATCCTGGGTTTTCTGTCTAGGCAAGCACTTCGTATACATCTCATCAGACGCGAGACCAGTTGTGCTTACCTGGGAATTCTTGGGATGAGTGTTCACTTATAGGCGAGCATGTCTTCGCGATACATTATATTGACCCATTTATTTTGATTAGTCACTGTCTCATTTGTTTGCCTTTGGTAACAAACAAATGGTCACAATCTTCATGCGTTGTCATTTTCTCTCGACTATCTTTCCCTTGTTTCCTCCCATGTCTTCTATTTTCTTCATGGTGCCTCTTCATCGCAACAACAATGTCCGAACCAGGTGCTACAATTGCCCAACAAATAGGCGTCGTACTCCAGAAGACCGTTGATTTAGCTATCACCATGAGTTAGCTCAGGAATGAAGCCGTGCAAGGGAACCACTCCTTGGAGAAATCAATGTAACCGTCATCAGCCAAATCAAATACCCTGTTACAAATGTACCCACGGTGGACGATGGAGACATTTGGTTAACATGTGTCGCTTTGCTGTTCAAAGCAAAGCAGTTGAAAACCCTGTTGCTGCTTAACCTTCAAGTTCTGCTTCATATGTCGCCTTGGCATATCTAGCGTCTTAACCTCATGAATTTTCTACCTTGTGTATCGACTTAAACACGCCTAGTGCAAGGTGTCGAATCACCTTTCGTTACACAAATTCCAAAATCCATGAAGGATCTTTCTATCCTTATAATCAGATCCTTGTGGATGAATATCACTCAAATCGGAGCCCTTAATTGAATTATCCGTATGCCTTAATACGTACATTACGATTCAATAAGGACAAAGCCGAATTCTTATTAAGATCTTCCTATCTTCATAGATAGATTCTTGAAATGATTAAAGTGCCAAATGAAATCCACGAATTGGATTCCTGGTGTGCTTTAAGTATCCACGTCCAAAAATAACAAATTAATAACCAAGTTAAACAACTATGTGATTATGTGCTTATGTGTTTCCTTTTTATGTTTTTGTGTGATCCAAATTCTTATCATCCAAATCCTCGTAGAATCTTCCATATCTTTGTATAAGGAAATTCATAGTAGGATATCCAAAGGTACTATATTAAATCCTCAATGGGCTTTTACGTAATAATGAAGATCCTTGGATTATATTGTACTATTCCATAATTAGAGCCCTGAGTGGTCTAGGTAAACAGATTGATCCAAAAATCTGGTTAGGAAAATCATGTGATGATATAGCTGAAAGGACTCCTTGGTGGCCTAATTTAAAAGGATCCTTTGTTGATCTAATTAAAAGGACCCTATGGTAATCTAGTCACACTCATCACAGGTTTGATTATCCTCCCCACAAACATTTCAAGACAAGTTGTGCGGACTATGCAAGGAATTGCATAATTATGGATGCATACATAATTATGAAATTCAGTGCACGGAAACCACAGCAAATTTTGTCATGCGTCTAGAGTCTATTCTGTTCATTTTTGTTTCTGAAGATGTAAAATGACTATTCCGTTCATTTTTGTTTCTGAAGATGTAAAATGACTATTCCGTTCATTTTTGTTTCTGAAGATGTAAAATGACTATTCTGTTCATTTTTGTTTCTGAAGATGTAAAATGACTATTCCGTTCATTTTTGTTTCTGAAGATGTAAAATGACTATTCTGTTCATTTTTGTTTCTGAAGATGTAAAATGACTATTCCGTTCATTTTTGTTTCTGAAGATGTAAAATGACTATTCTGTTCATTTTTGTTTCTGAAGATGTAAAATGACTATTCCGTTCATTTTTGTTTCTGAAGATGTAAAATGACTATTCTGTTCATTTTTGTTTCTGAAGATGTAAAATGACTATTCCGTTCATTTTTGTTTCTGAAGATGTAAAATGACTAAAAATGACTATTCCGTTCATTTTTGTTTCTGAAGATGTAAAATGACTATTCCGTTCATTTTTGTTTCTGAAGATGTAAAATGACTATTCTGTTTTGTTTCTGAAGATGTAAAATGACTATTCTGTTCATTTTGTTTCTGGAGATGTTGTGGAAAATGACTATTCTGTTCATTTTTGTTTCTGAATAATGCCTGTTGAAAATAACTCCGTTCATTTTTCATTTCTGAAAAAATGTTCGTTAAAGAGAAATTACAGGATTGCGTCTTGTTCATCTTTGATGGTTATTTAACACAAAGTCACAGATAGACTCCTACGAATTAATTTCGGGACGAAATTTCCTAAAGTAGGGGAGACTGTAACACCTGTGTCATTTCAACCATCAAACAAATTCCAAACCAATGAAATATTGTATTTTATACTTTGGACTTGTATAAATATGTGTATCTTTTGCACATATCAACTCATGTTCGATTTCAAGCTCTAAATCGCTTTCTGGAAGGTTATACACGCACTGATGCGTAAATATAACCAGTTTAATGCAACGAACACTCCGGAATAGTGAAATAGGATTAACATACCTTAAATAACCTTTACATAACTTAGATATAAGTTTTGGAAGGTTTGGTGTGGTGAAATCAAAGTTTAATCGCTTACAGGGACTAAAGTTGACAAACTGCGAAAGTATGCCAATTTGAACTGTAACAGACCTTCCGGAACATGACCATAAGTTAAACATACCATAAATATCCTTTACATAGCTTAGAAATAGGCTTTAATGGGTTCGGTGTGCTAAAATAAACTTTTGGGTCATTCAGGGACTAAAAGTGTCAAAAAGTGCACAAGTTTGCATTTTTACGCATAACTCACGTTCTGAATACATCCGGACATCCAAAAATTTATGAAAGCATGACTATATTATATTTTAGTGTTCGCCATAAGAAAAATCCATTCGTCGCGTCATTTGGATCGTTTTTCGCGCTTATGCGCATTCCGTCGTAATTAAGCGAACATCGCGTTCGTACGGCCAAACGAACCAACCTCCGGCATATTTTTGAGCATGTTTTGAGTTCCCTATACTTTAACTTCATTTTAGAGCCTTGAAATGAGGTTAACGGGGTTCAAACGCATCGAAAAAGGCCTTAAACACGTGCAGGGACCATTCCTGCCACTTTTGAAAGATTTCTGAAACAGGAGGGTGCTAGCGTAGCGCGAATGCCTAATGCCTTGGCAGTAGCGCTACGCGACTGCCTATTCTGGGCAGAAAACATGCAGGAACATCAGTTTTTCACTTTCGGGACCAGATTCGACGTATTAACAGCTGTTAACAGCTGTTCTCCACTCCTTAATCCCTTGCCACATGTTGATACCCTATGGTGAGTGGCCAATTTAGTCACCATGAGTTTCCGACAAGTGTACGGGTTGGATCATGGCACGGTTTCCATGAAACGATCCTAACGGTTCGGGTATTCCTATAAATACCCATCCATCCCCAACTTCATTTCTCACAAGAATCTTGATTTGAGAGCTCTAAGTTGAAACCATTGTTTCATACCTGAGTTCTTGGATCGAGATTAGCATTCGGGGACCCTTCGTAAGTATTCTTTCGTTCTTTTATTGCTTTTCGAGTCTTTCGAGTCTGAAAGTCAAACTTTGTTTGACTTTCTACATTGACCAGTTATGGTCAATGCGAAGTTCGTTTGAACTTCGCAACGTGAGTGTAATCACGTTGGTTATAGTCCCTTGGGACTATGCCTACTGATTACCACGTTGTCTAGGTTCGTAGGGTAAGCGATCTGATAAATCGCTTATACCTCGAACCCGACCCATTTGGTCGATCATTAGGATCCGACCAAATACATTAGGTGACCATAGTAGGTAGGGAATAACCTTCCGAGGTTATACCCTATGGTCACATCGTTTAAGTAGTTGTATGATAGGTAGTTTATATGCCTTAGGTAAATTACCAGAATACCCTTTTCATGTATAATTGGTAATTAAGCATATGTAACCTAAACCTTTGTCACATAACTGATTATGTAACATGTTTAGGCATATAACACTTGTCATAGGACTAGTTAGGCGGTCCGAACGCGTTTCACGCGAACGACGCGTTAAAGTAGCATAAGCTACCTAAACGGGTCGTATTGGGTCGAAAGCACTTAGGTTAAGTTTCATTTAGTATGTAGGTTTTGTTAAACCAAAAGACACGAGTCTCTACACTCGTTTGGTTTACAAACCCTAATGCTACCCGATCTTCCGATCTAGGTCCGGTTTATTAATGTAGTTACCTATATTAGGTGCCGTTTGATATCCGCGATCTCTAGCATTGTTTGGTTGTTACTCAAGGACTTCTGAGCAATCTCAAGTGAGTACATAGACCCCTCTTTTACTGTTTTCCAAACTGTTTTGGGGTGGAACACATGTGCCTACTTGTTACTTTCATGCTTTCCCGTTTTCACATCATATACTGCTATGTTCGTTAGTACATTATAGTACATGATTTTATGACATTTCATGCTAGGTGTGCCCAATTGTGTGCATTACTTAGTACATCGTTTTACATGACATTTTGACATAGACATTTGACATAGACATTTCGGCATAGACATTTTAACATGATTGACATTTGATCATGCATTT
>JARYGA010037068.1:0-38293 GCA_030545235.1 Helianthus tuberosus
TAGTTTACATATATTAGCCGAAACGGGTCAAACCATATCGTTTTCATCTCAAAATCCAAAATGTGCTTAGATTACCCATATTATACAATCTTTGAACTTGTCGGGTCTAAAACACATTCTATATCGGTCTTCGCCTTATCGTGCGTTTGAACCGTATCTTTCTGTAAGACTAACCGGTCTAACCTTGGGCTTACTTAAAGACCCGTTAGCATTCTAATTGATTATTTATACCATCATTCCAGACTAGAGCCTTCCGGTAAATGGTACCTACGCTTACTTAAGTGAATACGGCTGAGTTATTAAATTCTTACTATTTAAGACAGGAGCTAGCTCACGTAAATACTCTTAACTTATTTTCCCTATACGGGCTTGGGATACTGTATTATAATAATACCGCTTGGTCGGGTATTGAATATTTAATCTTATTATGGTTAAATTATTGAGGTAACCCGGTTTAATCTGTATTGTTTGAAATAAAGACCTTTAGGGGTTAATGACCATGTCCCGGATATCCTTGACATCATTGTGTTATAAAATGGCAACGCCTTATACACGGGGTGTAGGCATACACCTAACAGTTGTTTAAGGAAAAACGGTATCTCACTCTCTTGTGGGCCTATACTTGTGGCGTGTCTGTTAATCTGACTCGGTTTCTACATCGGGCCCTGAACGTATAACGAACATGTAAATCTGTATACAAGATTATAACTATAATTGTCCCAAGTTATAAAGAGTTTGTGCCTTGTGCATTCAAATCAATTTTTATTAAACCTTTTCAAAATGTGTCGGTTGAGTGTATTTACCAGTGAAAACTGACGTATTTTCCAAAAGGGTTAAGTGACAGGTACTGGACGTAATTGGCTGGAAGCTCAGGGCGTTAATAAGGAATCTTGCAAGTTCTAGGCGTCTAAAGTCTGTTGAATAATGTTTATGTTTTAAGATCCGCCTGTGGATCCTTTACTTTCCGTTGTAATACTGGATATTACTTTATCTTCGGATTGTAATATATTTACCTTTTGCTTCCGCTGTGCATTTAAATATTGTGTTGTTTGACTATGATGATATCAACTACGTCACGATACTCCCCACCGGGCCCACCGGTAATACGTGGAAAGTCGGGGTGTGACAGGTTGGTATCAGAGCCAACACTGAGTGAATTAAACACTAGTCTTTTGTGTTTAATCTCAGTTACACAATTGCACATTCTTGAGTCTAGACAAGAACATAGGACTAATCCTAATTCGTTTTATTTGTTTCTTTTGTTATTTTCTGATTAGCCCTTGCATGGGCGAGTCATTTTTGTTAGAAGTCCCGTTTAGGGCAACCACATATACTTGTTTAAGTTTTAATGGAACGATTATATTTAAAAATATCATTCCTATATTATAAGATCTACCATTATAATAAAATGGCAAAATCTAAAAAGGACAAGACCTAGCCATGTGTCACGTTAAGACCCGGCCAAGATGGCAGTTCCTCAATTTAGGTTCAGATCCTTATTAACATCCCAAGTTAGGATTGTTCTGCATTAATTATTAAAAAAGACTCTTAAAGGTAAAACCTAGCCTAATTGTCGTTGCAGACATGGCCAAGATGGTAAAACCTATTCGAAAGATTCAAACCCTTATTAACATCTGATATGTTATCATTAATGACAAAGATATGATTCGATAAAATCACATAAGTCATTCTAAATTGGGATGTTCTAAATTCCCTTATTTATATAACCATCCCTTATGGATGAAGCGCCCACGGGCTATAATTAGCGTCCTCTGAGACTAAAGACAGTAGTAGTCTTTGACTCTCTGTCAAGAAAAGGTAATGAACTTTGATTCAAACCTTAATGCCTTGATTCTCTGAAATCATGACTTATAAATTAAATTTGTCTACGTGACTAAGCCTTTTGTGCTATTATTAACTTACAATTTAGGATTATGATGAAGATCCTGAACAATTATATATATAGCAAATTAACTAATATGTGTATTAAAAACCATGGTTAATAAATCGTCAAGAACGATAGTACTATATAGGCTTCTAAATAAACCTTGTCCTTATTGATTTTATGTAGCAATTAAAGCTACATGGCTAGGTCAGAAGAAGTAAACAGTCATTCCCTGGAAAACCGCGATGATGAAAGGGTTAATATAACCAGAGGAGAGCTTCGTACACTGATTGATACAGCTGTATCTAAAGCTGTAGAGGAGCAATTTAGGGAGTATAGTGGGACTCATAGTAAAACCTCATCTGTACCCAATCCAAGTATGTCCCCAAGACTCATTCTGAGGCTCATAGCAAGCCACCCTCAAAGAAAGACGAGCCAAAGAAAGATGATGATCGACGTTCATCTAATGAACACAGTGTTCCATCCAAGAGGATAGTGTTTGATAACGAACCGCGTACCAAGTCCTGTACCTATAAATACTTTGTTTCCTGCAAACCCCGAGATTTCACTGGGGAAAAAGGGGCAATTGATTGTATGACCTGGTTGGATGAAATGGACACAGTTGTCGATATCAGCGGTTGTGCTGAGAGGGATGTAGTAAAGTATGTATCCCAATCGTTCAAGGGAGAGGCACTAGCATGATGGAAGGCTCTCATTCAAGCTGCTGGGAAGATCCCACTTTACAACATGTCATGGGAACAGTTTGTTGCTCTCATTATGGAGAACTACTGCCCTCAACACGAGGTTGAGAGGATTGAGTCAGATTTCTTATCATTGGTGATGACAAACTTAGATTATCAGGCTTACCTCACCAGTTTCAATACCCTGTCCAGACTGGTTCCTTACCTAGTAACACCAGAACCCAAGAGAATTGCTCGCTTCATTGGGGGTTTAGCCCCAGAAATCAAAGCCAGTGTTAAGGCTTCAAGACCTACTACATTCAGGTCAGCGGCAGATCTGTCGCTATCTCTTACACTCGATGTAGTCAGAAACAAGGCTGCCAAAGCCTCTGAAGATGGAAAGCGTAAAAGGGAGGATGAGGATTCTCATCGTTCCGATAGGAAGAGGAACTCTGAGGATAAGAAGAGTTCTGGATTTAGAAGAGACAGCCAGCAGACGGGTGAGAAGACCAGGTGCGAAACCTGTAGGAAATACCATCTCGGGAAATGCAGATTTGAATCTCAGCCTCTACAGTGTGGAATTTGCAAGTCTAGGGAACATAAAACCCTGGATTGCAAGAAGTTGAAAGATGCAACCTGTTACGGTTGCAACGAGAATGGGCATATCAAGACCAACTGCCCTAGGAATCAGAAGAAGCCCGAAGAAGCCAAGAAAACGAACGCTTTATGAACACCCAGGAGATGGTCCAGAATGATAACCTTATAGCAGGTACCTTTCCTTGTTAAGAAGTTTATACAGGAATTTATTGTTACTGGCACATATAATTCTATAAAACAATAAATGTTGTGAAATGTTGTCTCCGCTGATTAGGACTCCGGTCATTTAACGGGAGATAGAAATTGGCCGATGACACTATAGAAAATGCTCTAACAACTCTTAGATTGATATTTTATATCTATTAAGAATCACTTTTTTCTGATATCCTTATGGCAAGCATTCAAGCTATCCAAATTCATCACTATAATAAAGACAGATGTGACATTTTGATCCCCTGTCAACAAGGTGATGGATTAGGACCAAACTTTAAATGCCATTACAGGTCTTTTGTGACCTAGGCTAAGTAAAATTCATATATATTATATAACGTTCATTAAGAATGTTAATTCTATATTGGCCGGTATGGTTTAATGAAACCATGGTTAGTATATAAGACCATGAGGATGATGAATAGCAGTTGTCGGATCGCAACCAAGAAATTGATTCATTTAGTAATAGGAACCAAATCTTGAGTATGACAAACTCGGATAAGACATCAGTCAATCACGCCATTGATGAGGCGGCGCATGCTAATGATACTACAATTGTAACCTGAAGAAGTCCAAGGATGTTCTTCAAACTATGATAAGACGCAGCTATGGGAAAAGCTGTGAAGAAGATCATGAAAAAAGTTCAAAGAGCCGAATGCTACTTGCTCCAAATCCTTCGTAAACTATAAGTATAGCAAACTTTTAAAATATTTCTTAAGAACCATAGTTATTAAGTGAAGGCAAGAATCATAAGAACTATTTCTTCTGTTCTTGTCAAGAACCTTCAGTCGTAGAATTTTAGAAGTATCCTCTTTCTAGGTGTAATACGTCAAGACTTAGAATTGATATCTCATTGATCTCTAATGATTGCGGATACCAGACGGTATGATAAAAGCGTCATATGAGGATTGGTATATCTTAATATGTTCCATAGATTGCTTCCATGCCTTATCAGTATGGAGGTTTAATGCATGGGACCACAAGGATATCTCAATGGCCATATGGTGCTAAGGTCAACTATTGGTATTCAAAGATGATATCCAAAATGGAATGGTCCAAGTAAATGTTCCCGATTAAGGAATTCATGAAGTCGTAACCTAAATGTGTCACTTATTTGATACAGAATATGATTGATGAACTGAAGCCCGAGATTTGGAAATCTCTGTAACCTCCTTGTACCTTAATTATCTTCTCCTAAGATTACCCTGTTTACCCCTGAGAGGTAATTAGAGTTAAGATTAACATCCCACTTTGGGTTGGAGTGTTGTAGAACTCCGTGATTGATTATGGAATAATCGAAACCCTGATTAAGTAAACTTTAAGATAAGAAATTCATATAGTCTAACTCGATATTCCGAGAGTTAAATAAGAAATACGGTTCATTCTGCTTATGCATTGATTACCGCAACCCTAATTAGGCAGCGATTAAGAATCGCCATCAACTACCCAGGATCGTTGAGTTATTCAACTAGCTATAATGATTAGCTATTCCTTAAGAATAGTTTTAAGCAATGGTTGAGATAACCATCTCACCTTAAGATAAGCTTTTCTATAATAGTTGTATATAAGTACCAAGGTGGCTCCTTTGAAGACCTTGTATAGATGGAATGTTAAACGCCTATTGATAAGGACAATAGATTGATAAGTCCAATTATCAGGATCTGAAAGTTGCATTAGAAACAACAAATAAGATCATACAAATCCATAATCGATTGTAAGTTGCCAGTATACGGCAGGAAATCAAGGATTTATGAAAATAGCAACCCTCCTAGGTTCTTGTTAAAGAATAAGGTTCAACAAAAGATATCACCCTAGAAGGGAGTGCCAATTTGTTAATTATCAGACTAGTTAAGCTCTGAATATATAAAATCAGTCGAAGGAATCGAATGTATCAGGATCAGATAGCTTAAAGCTAAAACCTATTTAAGAGTTGGACGGAGCTCGCGATACATTTCACACTAATGATTTAAGGATGTGTATCACCAATAAGTCGAGAAGCATTATCACATAATGATATGCAGATTTATGATATAATGAGCAACCTATATCGATTGAGGATCGACAGGTGAAGAAGCTCCAAAAGGATACGTGTACCCATTATAAAGGTCAACTTGGGAGCTTGGAAAAGCTCCAGATATGCTATTGAGGTTAAGTCCATTATGTGACAAAAAGTATTTCAATAATTTAGCAAATCTCGAGGTTGAGATTTATTTTAAGGGGGTGAGGATGTAACACCTTGAAAATTCACGCCCTATAATGTATTGACACGTGTCACAAGCTTGAACGTGTGAAAGTATACTATAGAGGGACTAAAGTTGACAAACATGGAAAGTATGTGAGTATAAAGGCTCAAACTGTCAACAATGGATAAAGATATTCTAAAATAGCCCTACAAGATGTTTATACCTTCAAACGAATAAATCATAGATCATACGAAGCTGAAAATGAAAGAAAGTGAGGAATTACAAACTACAGGGGTTAAATGTGTCAACATGTTTAAAGTATACCTCTGAGTGAACTTTTAGCAAACCCGAAGCTTTGTAACGATAAAATATACTCACTAGAATATGTGATAAAAATTTCATAAAGTTTCGTCATCATATGAGAAAGTTATGATCAAATCCGTATACGAAGGGTTAAAAGCGTCTACGTTGGAAATTATGACTTTTCGGGTGATTTCAAAGACAACCACGGACTTAACCAAGTTTGTATAAGTCCTAAAGTCCTTAAAAATAAGGTTAGAGGGCTGAAATAGCAAAAATAGGACTAAAAACCACGTAACAAAGGACTAGGGACCAAAAGTGCAAAGTTCAAACTTGTTTGGCAGGTTCTGACAGGCCAGGCGGCCCGCGTAAAAGTCCCTTATGGACTTACTCGGCCCGCGTCAGAGTGCCAGTATCAGAAATTCATCACAGCTGCCTGTACAGCCGGTTTAACCGACTTAAGAAGGTTGTTTTCGATCCTATGGGCTTGTTTGATGGTATATTAAAGCCTAGGGACACTTGTAATGATCTGGAATCATTCCTTAGACCTCCTTGGCATGATCTTGTTGAATCAAATTGCATATATAAGGGACTTGAGTTGCAACAACTTTGTTCATTCATTGTCAACACTCACAAGACTCACTTCTGGAGCTCTCTGGTCATCAAGCAAGCTTCCTAGTGATCATTAGTCGTGCTTAGGACTATTGTAAGTATGCTTAACCTCCTTTAACTCAGTTTTGCTTAGTTAATTAGCGTAAAGTCAAACCGTCGTGATTAAGATTTGACTTCGTCATTAATCTTAACCCCTTCAGTCAAAATTCAAATTGAAAGTATCTATGAGTTGGTAATTATGTGGGCAATAAACCCTTAAAAGGTCACCCTCTGATTCCCACTCTAACTAGGTCAATTGTCGAGTCAAACTTGATTATAAAAAGTCAACAGGAAGCCTATTTTCAAATAAATTCATAATTTGTAATGTAAAGGCTATGCAACCTGTTTTATCATTAATGTAACTTGGTAATTAATGTAAGAACATGTCTAAACATGTTCAACTCGACAATTTTCAGTTTAGGCTCGGTTCGGGACCGAAAGTCGCATAGTTTGACTTATGCTTTGACTTTCAGTTCTGACCCGTTTGAGCATGGTTTAGGAATGCCTTAGAGCTTTAATAGGACCAAGTTACCTATAAGTATAACCCTCTGAGATTATACAACTTGGTTCATTAGTTATCCGATTCATATGCATGTTTCCGATTAATGCTTAAATGTTGACTATTATGCCCTTTTAACTATAAAACATGATTTTTGAAAAAAGTGAAAGAGTAGAAACCTTAGTTACTGATTTATAAACTTGCACCTAAAGTTTGACATCAGTTTGAGGTCTAGATTAAGAGTTATGCTCATTAGCGTAATTTGAAAGCTTTATGTTAATTAAACGGCGTAATTTGCGTGTAGCCTATTTAAACCCACTTTTTGATACCAATATTTTTACCCACTGATATAAAATAATATTTTAGGATTTTTGGAGATTTTTATTTATTTTTAGGCTGAGCATAACTTAGAGTTCTAAGTATGATTCGGTTAATGCCGGTTTTGCCCTTTTAAGCCATAAAATGAGTTTTACAAATCCTTTTGACCCCAAACTTTTTTTCTACTGATCTAATATAATAAATAAAGCATTTTGAGCCTTCTGGAATTATAAAAATATCAGCTTTCCTTTGAAAACCCGGAAATGGCTCCAAATCGCCTTTTTTAGGCATTTTTAACGCATAGTATGTATTAAAATTATTTTGTACACATAAGGTTTGATACCTACTGATATTTTAAGTAAATTATTATATTTTTACAGTAAGCTAAAGATTTAAACTCAGGTTTCCAGCTTTGACCTTTTTAGCCTATGTGAAATTACCAAAATGCCCTTAGGATGAATAGTTGGTTATAAAGGATAGATTTCACATATATATGATACCCTACTGATATAACCTAGTAAATTAAGTATTTTTACTGATTACATCAGACCCGAAACTCAGATTTATATTTAAACTCTTTTATAACCTTTTAAATGACCAAAATACCCCTACGGGGCGTAATTTATGATTAAATCCGTTTTGGGCATAATAGAAGATACTTTACTGATATCACAACATATTTAATGCATGTTAACTTAGGAAACTTGTATATGACTTTTATGGTTACTCGTTACGCACTTTTATCTTCTATCTTCTTTTCTTTTTCTGAGGTGTCAGTAACGAGAGCCAAAATGGCAGTGTGGCCCTTTCGCAAGCACTTTTGGGCCTTAAGGAGAGAAATGACGTTCTCAACAGCACTCCTCTTGTCGCCATGAATCATGAGAGGTTCACCATCGGGACCTGGAATACGGACAACCTTCTCGTTGCAAAGAATCTCTGCTCGGTGTTGGGATAACCAATCCATCCCAATGACAACGTCGAAACTACCCAAGACAATAGGAATGAGGTCGATAGAGAAGGTCTGGTCGGCGAGAATAAGTTTACAACCCTTGACTATGTGTGTGGCTTCTAAACTCTTACCATTTGCTAGCCCTACAGTGTGCTTGTTGTTTCGAGGGTGTCGGAATACGCTTAAGCATTTGACTAACATGTAGCTAGTATCGACATCCGAATCAATTAAAAACTGTAATCATAAAAGTCGTCGAGAAGGAGCTTACCCGCCACAATATCGGGGTCGTTCCTTGCTTCACCTTGGCCAATCACGAACGCCCGCCCCCGGGCCCCATGGTTGTTGTTGTCGCGTTTCTGCCTCATCTGCGGACAGTTCCTCTTAAGATGGCCTTCAGCCCCACAACGGAAACACCCCTTTTTGCTACCCTGCTGCTGCTGGTTTCGGTGTGTAGGGTATGGGCTCCTGCAATCTCTAGCCACATGTCCCGTCTTCTTGCATCGATGGCAGCACGATTCCATACACGACCCGGTGTGGTGTTGATGGCATTTGCGGCATTTCGGCTTATTCCCAAGGTATCCCCCCTTGATTTTGGTAGTTTAGCCCCTGCTGTATGAGTTTCCCGTGCGGGTCCTGTTGTATAGGGCCACGACCTTCACTCTGGTGATCACCCCAAATATGCTTGGTGTTAATAAGAGCATTTGCATTGGAGGGGTTGCGCTTGGGTAACTTGCCCTCTTCCACTGCCTGATCAGTGAGCTGGTGCGCCAAACGAACGACTTGTTGGATTGTGGAAAAGTTGGCCGCAATAACGGACCCTCGGATTTCTGGGGCTAAGCCTCTGAGGTACAACTCGATTCGTCTAGAAATGGGTTGTGACAAGTTAGGACATAAGGCAGCCAAATCGTTGGACCTTTTCGTGTACGCTTCGATCTCTGATCCTTCCATTTTCAAGCCAAAGTACTCTATTTCAAGTTTGAGGATGTCGTCCGGATGACAAAATTCTTCCTTGATCAAATCCTTGAAGTCGCTCCAGGGGGTGGCATTCGCATCTGCTAATCCGAGCATCTGAACTTGTGTGTTCCACTAAGAATACGCTTTCCCTTGCAAGGTACCAGCAGCGTACTCTACCCGCTTACTGGTAGGGCTTTCACTTTCTTCGAATGCCGATTCGATCCTGCGAATCCAGTGTAGGAGACCTATCGCTCCCTCGGTGCCACTAAAGGTACTAGGTCGACAGTCCATAAAGGTTTTGAAAGTGCACACGGGTGGCTGAACGTGTTGACCTATCGTGGGTGAAAGAAGAGACAGAGTTTAACACAAGGGTTGGTTCATGAGGGTAGGATTCTAAAGATCCTAGAATGAGTTCGGACTGCAGGATATACCTCCTGCGTGTGCAGCTGCAAGTGCTGCGGCAACTCGTTCGTTGATCAGAGCCGTCAACTGGGCTTGTGTTAGGTTAACGCGTCCAGACATGATCTTCATATCAGGAGTAACACGAGTGAGAGGGGTTCGCGAAAGTACGATGATAGGATAGAGCAAGCACGCACGTGTTCAAGCAACAGTAGTTATACTAACCAAGCATACCATAAGCAATGTACTATGTAACTAACAAGTAGGCAATATATACACAGATCATATCACCTAGAATGTCGAGCCTTGCCTGTGGAGTGAAGCATCGTTGTGGACCGTTGAGCACTGTACAGGTTATAGTCTGGTTTTAACAAAAACGTTTTCCCCTTTATTAAAACCAAGTTCTCTATAACCAATGGCTCTGATACCAATCTGTCACACCCCCAAAATCCACCTGCGGAGTACTACCGCTTGGAGGCGTGACTGACCAGGATCCAGCCACCAATCATATTGAACAAGCACATAAGTGGTTATAAAAAAATCCAACCAATACAATTGGTGTTCAAACAAAACATAGTTAAGTTGCAAGCGGAAGCATAAGTCTTAAATCAAAACATAAGTTTCATTGTTTCAAAGTTTAACATGGCACACAGTCGTCCATGTCCCACAACGATTCTCCTCCATGCAAGCTCCAGCTAAGAACCTAAGGACCTGCAAAGCATGTAGTAACGAGTCAACAACATGTTGAGTGAGTTCACGGTTGGGTGTTCGTTTTAGGTTGTTTCGAAAACAGTTTCCTTTAGCTGGCATCCTGCCGTGGGGGTTACCCCATAGTTAAAAACGTGACTTGTTTATTCCCGGTTACTCTGGCTATCCAGCCGTGGGGGCTACCCCGTGTTAGTTATCTGGCATTTCGGCCGTGGGGGCTACCCCATGTATACACTAGACTCGTTACCATATCGACTGCTGACTGTAGTCATGTTTATGTGCCCTGAACTGTCAATGTCTATCATCATTGACGTGCCAGTAGTCCATTAGTTCACGCCCGTCCTCTGCGGCACGGTGTGAGGTTTGTCAAACCTAAATAGCGCTATCTAACTAATGACCCGCTCGCCATTGGCCCGGCGATTAAGTCGATATAAAAATGAGGGACTTCGTGATAGAGTTTTGGTCTAGTACGAGTTATCTGTCCGTGAGGACGAGGAATTACATTCCTGAACCTTTGCTGTCCTACCCAAGGAGGACGAGGAACCCATGTTCCTTAACCCCAATTCCCGACCCCTGGGAATCCCATGCTTTGTAGAGGGTGTGAACTCACCTTGGTTTGCCCGGTAGAAACACAGAAAAGTCAATCAAGCAATATCGTGGCTACTCACGTCCTATCATAGTTGTATCACACCAATCAGGTTCGTATTCAATCAGTACACGTATGTTCCTAGCATAATGCATTCAAGTATCGTTCATGGCATACATGTTTGATCATGGCAGTTCAACAATGTCCACATTCAATCATCAACACATAAAATCTGTGCATCAGGCCCAAGAGTCCAGCCCAATCACTTAAGTCCGAAATGAGGTGCAAGCCCAAACAGCGTGTATCTGTGTATAGTCTCGAGTCGCAACTAGGCGTTTGCGACTCGCAACCTGAGTCGCAATCATGGTCTCGGTTCATGCTGCTTTGGTCTCGAGTCGCAACCGGACTCGTAACCGTGGTTTCGAGTCGTAAGGTTTGTGTGCTGATCATGTGTGGTTTCGAGTCGCAACCAGGTGTTTGCGACTCGCAATCTGTGTCGCAACCGGGGGTCTCGACTCGTCATGCTGTGGTTTCGAGTCGCAACAGGAGGTCTCGAGTGGACATAAGCTGATTCGGTACAGTGTACTATCCAATAGGAATTCTATTTCATGAAACAGTTTGTACTACTCTCATAAACATGTTTATTTGTCTAACAATTTCCTAAAATGGATCAAACAATCAGATTTCAAATATTCAACCATGTTCATATCATATTCATCATGTTCTTCAAACATTCAAGTAGTTCATATTGCTTATTCAAACTTGTTCATCTTATTTCCGGGTTTTTATCCTTAATCACAACATATAATCATGAACAACAATCAAACATTTGAACATATTCATCTAATGGTTTCAAGTCATCCAATAACATCTCCAAATCTACCCTAATCCGATTAACATGATGCTCTCTATACACATATGCAAGCCGGTTTCATGAACATTCACATTTAATGATTTGAATCATATTTAGACATAAGATATTGTGTGTTCATTATGCAACATATCCGAAATCAAAACATGTTATCCGATTATCAACAACATACATATCCGGTTCACAAACATCATCAAGCATACAACTACCCTAGTTAATCATATCATTCATACCATTATTAAACAACAACAAACATCATAACATCACTAACCGGTTGATGAGTTTCAAAGGCGAGTATGAGACTTCCGAGTGTGTGTGTGTGAGAGCCGATCCGCTAGTCCTAGTGTCACCGGTTGATCCGAGAGTGAGGAGAAGAGTGTGATGCTTGGTGTCTAGGGTTTTAGTGAGAGAATGGAGAGTGTGTGTGTAGAGGAGAGTAGAAGTGTTGTCCAAAATGGTGAAGATGGCTAACAATCGGATTATATACTAGCTTCAAGTGCACCCTAATGGGCTTCGAAATAGGCTAAGTGTGTATGTGTGGCCCAACCGGCCCATAAGTTATTGTTCACTCGAGACCACATGGTCTCGAGTCGGGTTCGTGTTGTCTCGGTTCATATACATACTCGCATACATACACACAAGCATACATGTAACATAACACATAATCATCTAAAGGTTCACTTATCATTCGTTAAATCATCAAATTAGTTAGTCACTTAGTGTTCAAACGTACAACGAAAGGTTCTAAATTTCGAGTTGTCACATCATCCCCAAGTTGAAAGAAATTTCGTCCCGAAATTTGGTAGGCACTCACTGAGGAAGCTAGTTAAGTTGTATGGTTTTCCTGGTTTTCCTGGGGTGTCACATCCACCCCCCGTTGATCTGGAATTTCGTCCCGAAATTCCGTAGCTTCGGCCTCAGTAGTGGGTGTACTGTTTGCGAACAGTTGGGGATACTTTTGTTTCATCTGATCTTCGCGCTCCCAGGTGAACTCTGGGCCGCGACGTGAGTTCCAACGAACTCGAACGAGAGGTATTCTGGTGCTCTTGAGGACCTTAACATCCCGGTCCGTGATTTCGACTGGTTCCTCGACGAATCGTAACTGTTCGTCGATAGTGAGTTCCTTCAAAGGAACTACGTGGGTCTCATCTGACGGACACTTCTTCAGATTCGACACGTGGAAAACGTTGTGAACTGCACCGAGTTCCGCTGGTAACTTTAGTCTGTAGGCCACCCTGCCTATTTTCTCAATGACTTCGAAGGGTCCAACGTATCGTGGGTTAAGTTTGCCGCGTTTACCAAAACGAACCACACCCTTCCAGGGTGAAACTTTGAGTAGTACCCGCTCCCCAACCTGGAGCTCAAGCGGTTTCCTGCCCATGTCGGCGTAAACTTTCTGACGTTCGCGAGCGGCCGTCATGCGTTTTCGTATCTGAGCGATTTGCTCGGTTGTATCTACCACATATTCTGGACCAGTGATCTGACTATCTCCCACCTCTGCCCAGCAAAGAGGAGACCGGCACTTACGTCCGTACAATGCCTCAAACGGAGCAGCTTTAATGCTGGTGTGGTAGCTGTTATTGTACGAGAATTCTACAAGTGGCAGATGCTTTTCCCAGCGGTTGCCAAAGTCGATTACACATGCACGAAGCATGTCTTCTAAGGTTTGAATAGTACGCTCGGACTGCCCGTCCGTCTGAGGGTGATACGCTGTGCTCATATCTAATCGTGAGCCAAAGGATTTATGCATTGCTTGCCATAGCTCTGAAGTAAAACGTGCATCTCGATCCGAGATAATAGAGGTGGGCACCCCGTGCCTCGAAACAACTTCTTTGAGGTAAATTTCTGCGAGAGTGGAGAATTTATCCGTCTCCTTGATAGCCAGGAAGTGTGCAGGTTTTGTGAGTCGATCCACGATCACCCAAATTGTATCGTTTCCGCGCTGGGATCTAGGCAGGCCAGTAACAAAATCCATGGAAATTTGCTCCCATTTCCATTGAGGTATCTCTGGTTGTTGGAGCAGGCCTGAGGGTTTCTGGTATTCGGACTTGACTCTCGCACAAGTCAAGCACTTGCTGACGTAAGTTGCTATGTGGGCCTTCATGCTAGGCCACCAATACGTGGTTTTGATATCGTGGTACATTTTATCCGAACCAGGATGCACCGAGTAGCGAGACTTATGTGCTTCATCCATTACAAGCTCTCGTAGGTTGCCATAGAGTGGGACCCAAATGCGTCCCGTTACGTAGTAAGCATCGTCTTCCTTTTGTTCTAATCGTTGCCTTGATCCGCGTAGGGCTTCAGCCCTGACGTTTTCTGGTTTCAGTGCTTCTATCTGAGCTGCTCGTATCTGGGAAGGGAGACTAGAGTGGATCGTGAGTTGTAAAGCTCGCACGCGCTTAGGCGCAGTATCCTTTCGACTGAGGGCGTCGGCCACAACATTGGCCTTGCCCGGGTGGTACCTGATTGAGCACTCGTAGTCACTCAGTAGTTCGACCCATCGTCGTTGTCGCATATTCAGTTCCTTCTGCTTGAAGATGTGCTCGAGGCTCCTGTGGTCAGTGTAGATGGCGCACTTGGTACCATACAGGTAATGCCGCCATAACTTAAGTGCAAAAACAACAGCTCCCAGCTCTAAGTCGTGCGTAGTGTAGTTCTTTTCATGAACCTTGAGTTGGCGTGAGGCGTAGGCTATAACTTTATCTCGTTGCATCAACACGCAACCAAGACCCTGAATTGATGCGTCGCAGTAAACCACAAAGTCGTCTGTGCCTTCTGGCAAGGAAAGGATAGGTGCGCTATAAAGTCTATCCTTTAGGTGCTGAAATGCCAACTCCTGTGCGTTTCCCCAGCGATAAACAACGCCCTTCTGCGTTAGTGAGGTGAGAGGCTGTGCAATCTTAGAAAAATCCTTTATGAATCTCCGGTAGTATCCCGCCAAACCCAAGAATTGGCGAATTTCCTTTGGTGTGCGAGGTGCAGGCCAGTTTTTAATCGAGTCTATCTTGGATGGATCAACGTGAATCCCATCCTTGTTTACCACGTGGCCTAGGAAATGGACTTCTCGAAGCCAGAAGTCGCATTTCGAGAACTTTGCATAAAGCTGTTCTGTTCGAAGGAGTTCCAGAATAAGTCGCAGATGCTGCTCGTGTTCCTCCTGACTCTTGGAATAGATCAGGATGTCGTCGATGAAGACTATAACGAACTTGTCCAGGTAAGGCTTGCAGACTCGGTTCATCAAGTCCATGAAAACCGCAGGTGCGTTTGTCATCCCAAAAGGCATGACCAAAAACTCATAGTGTCCGTATCGAGTTCTGAAAGCTGTTTTGGAGACGTCCTCTTCCCGGACTCTCAGTTGGTGATAACCCGATCTCAAATCGATCTTCGAATAGTAGCTCGATCCTTGCAGCTGGTCGAATAAGTCGTCGATACGCGGTAGGGGATAACGATTCTTCACCGTCACCTTGTTGAGTTCTCGGTAGTCGATGCACATTCTGAAAGTACCGTCCTTCTTCTTTACAAATAATACTGGAGCTCCCCAGGGCGATGAGCTAGGACGAATAAAACCCTTATCCAAGAGTTCTTGTAGTTGCGTAGAGAGTTCTTTCAACTCTGATGGGGGTAAACGTTAAGGTGCACGGGCTATGGGCGCAGCTCCAGGAGCTAGTTCGATCTGAAACTCGACTTGGCGATGAGGTGGAAGACCAGGTAGTTCCTCAGGAAATACCTCTGGATAATCGCGTACAACTGGAAAATCTTCTATCTTCTTTTCTTTTTCTGAGGTGTCAGTAACGAGAGCCAAAATGGCAGTGTGGCCCTTTCGCAAGCACTTTTGGGCCTTAAGGAGAGAAATGACGTTCTCAACAGCACTCCTCTTGTCGCCATGAATCATGAGAGGTTCACCATCGGGACCTGGAATACGGACAACCTTCTCGTTGCAAAGAATCTCTGCTCGGTGTTGGGATAACCAATCCATCCCAATGACAACGTCGAAACTACCCAAGACAATAGGAATGAGGTCGATAGAGAAGGTCTGGTCGGCGAGAATAAGTTTACAACCCTTGACTATGTGTGTGGCTTCTAAACTCTTACCATTTGCTAGCCCTACAGTGTGCTTGTTGTTTCGAGGGTGTCGGAATACGCTTAAGCATTTGACTAACATGTAGCTAGTATCGACATCCGAATCAATTAAAAACTGTAATCATAAAAGTCGTCGAGAAGGAGCTTACCCGCCACAATATCGGGGTCCTTCCTTGCTTCACCTTGGCCAATCACGAACGCCCGCCCCCGGGCCCCATGGTTGTTGTTGTCGCGTTTCTGCCTCATCTGCGGACAGTTCCTCTTAAGATGGCCTTCAGCCCCACAACGGAAACACCCCTTTTTGCTACCCTGCTGCTGCTGGTTTCGGTGTGTAGGGTATGGGCTCCTGCAATCTCTAGCCACATGTCCCGTCTTCTTGCACCGATGGCAGCACGATTCCATACACGACCCGGTGTGGTGTTGATGGCATTTGCGGCATTTCGGCTTATTCCCAAGGTATCCCCCCTTGATTTTGGTAGTTTAGCCCCTGCTGTATGAGTTTCCCGTGCGGGTCCTGTTGTATAGGGCCACGACCTTCACTCTGGTGATCACCCCAAATATGCTTGGTGTTAATAAGAGCATTTGCATTGGAGGGGTTGCGCTTGGGTAACTTGCCCTCTTCCACTGCCTGATCAGTGAGCTGGTGCGCCAAACGAACGACTTGTTGGATTGTGGAAAAGTTGGCCGCAATAACGGACCCTCGGATTTCTGGGGCTAAGCCTCTGAGGTACAACTCGATTCGTCTAGAAATGGGTTGTGACAAGTTAGGACATAAGGCAGCCAAATCGTTGGACCTTTTCGTGTACGCTTCGATCTCTGATCCTTCCATTTTCAAGCCAAAGTACTCTATTTCAAGTTTGAGGATGTCGTCCGGATGACAAAATTCTTCCTTGATCAAATCCTTGAAGTCGCTCCAGGGGGTGGCATTCGCATCTGCTAATCTGAGCATCTGAACTTGTGTGTTCCACCAAGAATACGCTTTCCCTTGCAAGGTACCAGCAGCGTACTCTACCCGCTTACTGGTAGGGCTTTCACTTTCTTCGAATGCCGATTCGATCCTGCGAATCCAGTGTAGGAGACCTATCGCTCCCTCGGTGCCACTAAAGGTACTAGGTCGACAGTCCATAAAGGTTTTGAAAGTGCACACGGGTGGCTGAACGTGTTGACCTATCGTGGGTGAAAGAAGAGACAGAGTTTAACACAAGGGTTGGTTCATGAGGGTAGGATTCTAAAGATCCTAGAATGAGTTCGGACTGCAGGATATACCTCCTGCGTGTGCAGCTGCAAGTGCTGCGGCAACTCGTTCGTTGATCAGAGCCGTCAACTGGGCTTGTGTTAGGTTAACGCGTCCAGACATGATCTTCATATCAGGAGTAACACGAGTGAGAGGGGTTCGCGAAAGTACGATGATAGGATAGAGCAAGCACGCACGTGTTCAAGCAACAGTAGTTATACTAACCAAGCATACCATAAGCAATGTACTATGTAACTAACAAGTAGGCAATATATACACAGATCATATCACCTAGAATGTCGAGCCTTGCCTGTGGAGTGAAGCATCGTTGTGGACCGTTGAGCACTGTACAGGTTATAGTCTGGTTTTAACAAAAACGTTTTCCCCTTTATTAAAACCAAGTTCTCTATAACCAATGGCTCTGATACCAATCTGTCACACCCCCAAAATCCACCTGCGGAGTACTACCGCTTGGAGGCGTGACTGACCAGGATCCAGCCACCAATCATATTGAACAAGCACATAAGTGGTTATAAAAAAATCCAACCAATACAATTGGTGTTCAAACAAAACATAGTTAAGTTGCAAGCGGAAGCATAAGTCTTAAATCAAAACATAAGTTTCATTGTTTCAAAGTTTAACATGGCACACAGTCGTCCATGTCCCACAACGATTCTCCTCCATGCAAGCTCCAGCTAAGAACCTAAGGACCTGCAAAGCATGTAGTAACGAGTCAACAACATGTTGAGTGAGTTCACGGTTGGGTGTTCGTTTTAGGTTGTTTCGAAAACAGTTTCCTTTAGCTGGCATCCTGCCGTGGGGGTTACCCCATAGTTAAAAACGTGACTTGTTTATTCCCGGTTACTCTGGCTATCCAGCCGTGGGGGCTACCCCGTGTTAGTTATCTGGCATTTCGGCCGTGGGGGCTACCCCATGTATACACTAGACTCGTTACCATATCGACTGCTGACTGTAGTCATGTTTATGTGCCCTGAACTGTCAATGTCTATCATCATTGACGTGCCAGTAGTCCATTAGTTCACGCCCGTCCTCTGCGGCACGGTGTGAGGTTTGTCAAACCTAAATAGCGCTATCTAACTAATGACCCGCTCGCCATTGGCCCGGCGATTAAGTCGATATAAAAATGAGGGACTTCGTGATAGAGTTTTGGTCTAGTACGAGTTATCTGTCCGTGAGGACGAGGAATTACATTCCTGAACCTTTGCTGTCCTACCCAAGGAGGACGAGGAACCCATGTTCCTTAACCCCAATTCCCGACCCCTGGGAATCCCATGCTTTGTAGAGGGTGTGAACTCACCTTGGTTTGCCCGGTAGAAACACAGAAAAGTCAATCAAGCAATATCGTGGCTACTCACGTCCTATCATAGTTGTATCACACCAATCAGGTTCGTATTCAATCAGTACACGTATGTTCCTAGCATAATGCATTCAAGTATCGTTCATGGCATACATGTTTGATCATGGCAGTTCAACAATGTCCACATTCAATCATCAACACATAAAATCTGTGCATCAGGCCCAAGAGTCCAGCCCAATCACTTAAGTCCGAAATGAGGTGCAAGCCCAAACAGCGTGTATCTGTGTATAGTCTCGAGTCGCAACTAGGCGTTTGCGACTCGCAACCTGAGTCGCAATCATGGTCTCGGTTCATGCTGCTTTGGTCTCGAGTCGCAACCGGACTCGTAACCGTGGTTTCGAGTCGTAAGGTTTGTGTGCTGATCATGTGTGGTTTCGAGTCGCAACCAGGTGTTTGCGACTCGCAATCTGTGTCGCAACCGGGGGTCTCGACTCGTCATGCTGTGGTTTCGAGTCGCAACAGGAGGTCTCGAGTGGACATAAGCTGATTCGGTACAGTGTACTATCCAATAGGAATTCTATTTCATGAAACAGTTTGTACTACTCTCATAAACATGTTTATTTGTCTAACAATTTCCTAAAATGGATCAAACAATCAGATTTCAAATATTCAACCATGTTCATATCATATTCATCATGTTCTTCAAACATTCAAGTAGTTCATATTGTTTATTCAAACTTGTTCATCTTATTTCCGGGTTTTTATCCTTAATCACAACATATAATCATGAACAACAATCAAACATTTGAACATATTCATCTAATGGTTTCAAGTCATCCAATAACATCTCCAAATCTACCCTAATCCGATTAACATGATGCTCTCTATACACATATGCAAGCCGGTTTCATGAACATTCACATTTAATGATTTGAATCATATTTAGACATAAGATATTGTGTGTTCATTATGCAACATATCCGAAATCAAAACATGTTATCCGATTATCAACAACATACATATCCGGTTCACAAACATCATCAAGCATACAACTACCCTAGTTAATCATATCATTCATACCATTATTAAACAACAACAAACATCATAACATCACTAACCGGTTGATGAGTTTCAAAGGCGAGTATGAGACTTCCGAGTGTGTGTGTGTGAGAGCCGATCCGCTAGTCCTAGTGTCACCGGTTGATCCGAGAGTGAGGAGAAGAGTGTGATGCTTGGTGTCTAGGGTTTTAGTGAGAGAATGGAGAGTGTGTGTGTAGAGGAGAGTAGAAGTGTTGTCCAAAATGGTGAAGATGGCTAACAATCGGATTATATACTAGCTTCAAGTGCACCCTAATAGGCTTCGAAATAGGCTAAGTGTGTATGGGTGGCCCAACCGGCCCATAAGTTATTGTTCACTCGAGACCACATGGTCTCGAGTCGGGTTCGTGTTGTCTCGGTTCATATACAAACTCGCATACATACACACAAGCATACATGTAACATACACATAATCATCTAAAGGTTCACTTATCATTCGTTAAATCATCAAATTAGTTAGTCACTTAGTGTTCAAACGTACAACGAAAGGTTCTAAATTTCGAGTTGTCACAGAAAATGCCGATCTCCCCTCAGCTGGCATGACGTTGGGGAAAAACAGTTCACTGGCCCTGAGATTATTCAAGAGACAACGGATAAGATTCTTCAGATCCGTGATAACTTGATCAAGGCTAGGAGCTGACAAAAGAGATATGCTGATAAAAGGCGCAAGCCTCTGGAATTTGCTGTTGGTGACCGAGTTCTACTCAAGGTATCTCCCTGGAAGGGGGTAGTTCGTTTTGGTAAGAAAGGAAAGCTTGCTCGTCGCTATGTGGGTCCTTTCGTGATACTTGAAAGGATTGGCAAGGTGGCGTACAGACTCGACTTGCCACAAGAACTAAACAATGTGCACCCGGTGTTCCACATGTCCAATCTTCGTAAATGCCTAGCCGACGAGGAACTTCAGGTTCCCCTTGAGGACTTGCAAATAAATGAAGCTATTTAATTTGTGGAGAGACCGGTCGAAATCATGGATTAAGCTGTCAAGCATCTAAGGCGCAGCAAGATTCCCATTGTTAAGGTTCGATGGGAAGGAAAGCAAGGTGCCGAATTCACTTGGGAGTTGAAAAGTGATATGAAAGCCAATACAAACAACTCTTTGAGCAGTATTCTTCCAAGATTTCGGGGATGAAATCTCCTAAAGGAGGGGAGACTGTAACGCCCAGCGTCCCTAAACTTTAGGCTTTTGGCAGAATTGTTCCCTGAACTTTTATCAATTGTCAGTTTTGGTCCCTGTAGTTTTGTGATGATGACACTTTGATACTTTTGGCATGAATCTTACTGATTTTGATGCTCAACACTGTGATGCTTGATTCCTTATTCTAGATACTTGTTTCATGATGCTTAAAAGCTAGATTCTTTATGATGATTCTTGATACTTGATACTTGGACTCTTGAGTCTTGACACTTGAGGAATTATAATTCTTGACACTTGAAACTTATTTGGTGCCTGACTCTTGAGACTCGTGAAACTTGATTTTTGGTTGAACGAGAGACTAGAGCCTTGTCACTGGCGGAATCTATTGATCTTGTAAACTTTCGACGTGTATGTTGTAATCTAGTTATTCTATTACTCAAATGATGCGTAACGCCTAATCTAACTCGCAAAACGAATCAGAAACGGGAACACGAAAAGGTGGGTTTGGCCAGTATGGCAATCCGACCGGATTGCCACCCGACCGGATGACAATCCGAGCGACTGACCATCCGATCGGACTGTCATCCGACCCATGCACACCTTACCTCCTTCACATACTCCCACACTATAAATAGACCTGTCACATCAGCATTTTCAGTGATGTGACAGCTCTGCTCGACCAGACACGCTACCTTCACATTTCTTCATTTTCGCAACGATTTCGGTACGTTTTAGGCTAGATCTTTGTACTTTCTCGCTCTACACCTCATTCTCTACGTGATTCTCACTTGAAATCACGCTTTTCACCGTGAAATCTCTTGAATCTGAGTTCTTGATGTCACACCCCTTTCTGCGGCGGAAGCACGAGGTGTGATCATGAAAGGTTTTCATTGCATACGATTAGTAAACATTCTACATGCTCATAAAAACATCAAACACCATACTTTGGAAACATATGTTTAGCGTTTACATCGCTCGATAACATAAAACACTGTCTTTAAAAGTTTACACTTTATTTAAAGATAAATATAAGCGACATCCACGAGCATGAGTAAGACCACGCGCACATCCATCCTAGTTACCTGAAATACATGTGAGTTTTGGAAAAACGTCAACATAATGTTGGTGTGAATTCATGCAGTTTTGTATTTCACGTTTGTATACTTTGTATGAAAACATAGTTTGTGAATAAATCAAGTTTTCATATATAAACCCAATTTCATGTGTACACCACGTACTCATGTTTAATTCAAATTCTTCTTGAGTACCCCACGTACTTAAGTATAATTCCCATTTTCTTGAGTACCCCACGTACTTCAAGTATAATTCAAGCTTTTCTTGAGTACCCCACGTACTCAAGTATTCATCAAGTTTTAGTATGGTATGAATTTTATGTAAATAAAGTATTCCTGTAAGTATCAGGATTGTTAATGGGTTGCAAAGCCATTAACATGTGACACGACATAGGAAGTCACCAAACCTTAGGCATTTAAATGGTATATTCTGAGACACAAAAGCACTACTCGATTCTCGCCCTCACCGAGAGTGTGGCTGCCCGGCACCCGTTAGATCTAACCTTTTGTTCTGCGGTCTAGGTATATTGTTGATTAATGGTGCTTATGTACCCTATTCGTGACACGATTTCTCGTATCATTTCTCATAACGCATCCTACTTGGTTCTCGTCCTCACCAAGTGCGTTTCTTATTATCATTTCTCATAATGCATCCTACTTGGTTCTCGTCCTCACCAAGTGCGTTTCTTATTATCATACCATTTATGAACATTATAATATTTGTACATGTATTTCACCCCCGAAGTTATAAAACTGAAAACAGTTAAAAGAAAAGGGGGAGCATGAACTCACAACTTTGCGTTCCTTGCGTCGTAAACTTCACCGGATTTGCTTAATTAACGTCGTAACCTATACGCGTTTTCTTAACGTTAGTCACTAGACTTGTGTCGCACAAGTACAGTCACTCTCTTTGGTGTATATATTCTTGTGTTAAAAATATTTTATATTTTTAACTAAGTATCTTACTTATATTATTTTCTCTAAAATTAATATAAGTATCTCGTGTTTTGCACTTTGCACCCGAATTATGTGTCTTGTATGTTGTATGCGTATTTTTATGTTTATACTCCTCATGAGTATTTAGTGTATTTTTTAAGTCTTAATACACTAGCACGTACAACACATACTATATACACTTAGCACAAAAGTTGGTGATAAAATAATATATATTTTTCTCTAAAAAAATATACATACTTATATCCATTTTTATTCTTGAAGAAATCCTCATTTCTTATCACCAAAAATTAGGGAAACCTTGGTAATACTTTTAAATACATTTTTAGGGAATAAGTTTCTCAAAAACTTATATTTTTCTAAGTGTCAAAATTTATAAAAATTTTGACAGAGTTTCCCCTAAAAATGGAGGTTTCCCATGTTTTCAAAACATGTGTTTATTTTCTTTTAAATCGTCAACAATTATCAACAACAATTATCAACAATAATCATCAACAATAACCACTAATTTCTCCATTCCATGAACTTGAATATTTACAAAAATGTGTAGTAATTTACTAGCACATTTAGTAAGTCTTTCCATCTCTAAAAATAAAATCATTATCTCGAAAACTTTATTTTTAAAGAATATGAAGCTTTACAACTTCTAGTCGGTGTTTACGAAAATTATTTCTTTGTTAAAACTTTTGTTACACAAGTGTCCACACACATGTTTGTTCACAAAAACACATCTAGTTTATGAAAGATCCGACTTAAATTAAGACTTGTTTATATTTTACTTGGTCCTTCGAAAATACCACTTGTAGATCTTTAGATCTACTAGTTTAGAACTCCATTTCATAAGAAAAATCGTTTTTACACAAGTTCATGTTTGTGAGTGAAAGGGTTCGTCATCTAGTTATTTTTACACTAAACATAGTGCTAGTTCATGCTCCATGAACGTGACCTAGCGTGGTTAGATGACGATCCGTTCCCCTACTAGCATCCAACAATAATAAATAACCATAACAAAACAAGTTCCATAAGTTTTAAACTAATATTTTCTTTTTCTTTTTTTTATCCACCAAGTTCATCCTTTTTTTTTAACAAGAATTTAAACTTTGATCTCTAGTGCTTATGATTTTTACCCGTTAAATCTCTTATTAACCACTTGAAACATGAACAAGAAGATGTTTGGAGTCACTTACTACTAGTTCGTGGCTAGGGAAGAAACTAGACGAAAAATGGGTGGTTAAAAGCGTTGTGGTGAGGTCCTTGGCAAACCGTAAGCACCGGGTCTCATCGTATGTGATCCTTCACCTTTGGTTGTATGTAAAATGCCTTGATCAATATTGAAAGATGGTGGAATGATGGTTGTGGTGTTCGGCCGTAGGCAAGACAAGAGGGAAGGGAAACAATTTTGGTTAAGTGTTTGAATAAATGAAAGTGGTGATCCCTCATGCATACATATAATACATGTCTTTTAATTATCCATTGTATAAAATGTAGCGAAGATATTAGGCAAACAATAATTAAATAATCAAAGTTGTATGGGTGGTGTCCCCTAAGGGACCCGAACGGTGGTGGGGGTGGGATTTACAAATGGGATTTCAACCATTTAGTTAGTGGTATTTAGTTTAGTTAGGAAATAAAAATTAGTTACTAGTGTGTTGTAATTTATAACGGGTGTTAGGGTATTCGGGGACCCTAACTAGCTCAGAAAAGGAAAACAATGTCACTGACATTATTTTTATGTTCCGGGTAAAGTCCAGTTGTTCGGTTGGATATCAATCCATTAAAGTGCTAAATTACACTTTTTAGTGACTTTAATGTATCCTTTTGTAACACTTTTGATTCCCGACACTTAGGGAAATATTCTGACTGAAAAAATTATATTTTCTGCATAATATTCGTGTGCTAAAAGCTGAATTATACAAAATTCTGCACTTAAAGTGCGTTTCGGGTGCTTTTTAGTGCTTATTTTTGCTTTCGCAATGTCTATAAATTAAACCCTTATATGTACTCTTGGGTTTTAATGTACTTTTGTCGTCGGACCTACACCTAGGCCTCAATTTTATTGTCTGACTGCTTTCTGTAGTTCTGTCGACACAGTGTGTCTTACCGGTGAATTTACTATTATTTCTGACGCAACGCTCTCGTTTATGCATAAAGCAATATTTTTGTAGTATACAACGTGCATGAATTCAATTGTTTAGTATGTGTTCAGCCATTGCTGACAATTAAGCACATAGTTGCAGTCATTAAATAATGGTTAAAGTGTACGGAAATTACCGGTTTGGAGCCAGTTGTCATAGTCTCCCCCCGTTAAAAGAATTTCGTCCCGAAATTCAGGCTGAACTAACTCTCGCAGGAGTCTTCTTGAATAGGTGGTGATACTTTTCTTTGAACTGGTCTTCACGTTCCCATGTGTACTCGGGTCCGTGCTTAGAGCTCCAACGTACTTTGACAAGTTTCACACTGCTCCTCCTGGTCTTGTTGACTTTCTAGTCGGTAACCTCAACGGGTTGTTTTGTAAATCGGAGGGCGTCATCAATATGTACTTCATGCATCGGGATGATCACGTTTTCTTGTGTTGGACTCTTCTTCAGGTTGGATACATGAAACGTATCATGTACTCCATTAAGTTCTTCCGGTAACTCCAACTTGCATGCCACGGTACCAATTCTCTTCAATATTCTGAATGGTCCGATGTATCGTGGATTCAGCTTTCCACGCTTTCCAAATCTGACTACGCCCTTCCAAGGTGAGACTTTTAACAACACTTTGTCTCCCACCTCGAATTCTACTGATTTTCTTTTCGGATCAGCGTAGCTCTTTTGTCGATCTCGAGCCGCCTTAATGCGCTCTCGGATCTGGGCAATCTTGTCGGTTGTCTCTTGTACAAGTTCAGGACCAACCATTCGTTTAACTCCAGCGTCTGCCCAACATAAGGGCGATCGGCATTTGCGACCATACAGAGCTTCGAACGGCGCGGCTTTTATGCTCGTATGATAACTGTTATTGTAGGAAAACTCAACTAAAGGTAGATGAGTATCCCAGCTGCCGCCTAGATCCATGACACATGCGCGAAGCATATCTTCTAACGTTTGTATAGTCCGTTCGCTCTGACCGTCTGTTTGCGGATGGAATGCCGTGCTCAGATCTAACTGTGATCCAAAGGCTTCCTGAAATGATTGCCAGATTCTGGAGACAAAGCGTCCATCTCTGTCTGAAATGATTGAGATTGGCACTCCATGACGTGCCACAATTTCCCTTAAGTATATCTCTGCAAGCTTTCTAGTGCTATCCTTCTCTCGGATTGGCAGGAAATGCGCAGATTTCGTTAATCGATCAACTATTACCCATATCATATCATGCCCTCTCGGGGTCCTGGGTAATTTCGTTATGAAGTCTATCGAGATTTGTTCCCACTTCCACATGGGAATCTCTGGTTGTTGTAGTAGGCCGGACGGTTTCTGATATTCAGCCTTAACCTTGGCACAGGTTAAGCACTTTCCAACGTAAACATCAACGTCGCTTTTGAGTCTCGGCCACCATTAGTACTCTTTCAAGGCTTGATACATTTTGTCCGACCCTGGGTGGATCGAGTATCTCGATTTATGCGCTTCATCAAGGATGACTTCTCGTATGCCACCATAGAGTGGAACCCAAATACGCTTCTTGAAGTATAAGGCTCCCTCTTCGTTTGGCACCATGTATTTCAGCATACCCCGTAGGTATTCAGCTTTACGGTTCTCTCCTTTAAGAGCTTCTTGTTGTGCATCTCGAATGCGTGTAGTGAGGTTCGTTCGAATGGTCATTTCTAACGCTCGAACCCTTAGGGTCTTAACCCTTTCTTTTCGGCTCAACGCGTCCGCTACAACGTTTGCCTTTCCAGGATGGTACTTGATCTCACAGTCGTAATCATTCAGCAGCTCGACCCATCGCCGCTGGCGCATATTCAATTCCTTCTGATCAAATATGTGTTGTAAGCTTTTGTGATCTGTGAAAATTGTACATCGAGTACCATATAAATAATGTCGCCAGATCTTCAAGGAGAATACTACTGCGCCCAGCTCCAGGTCATGAGTGGTATAGTTTCTTTCATGAACTTTCAATTGTCTGGAAGCGTAAGCGATGACTTTTTGGCGCTGCATAAGCATGCAACCCAAGCCTTGTCGTGAGGCGTCGCAGTATACCACGAAGTCTTCAGTGCCTTCGGGTATTGATAGTATTGGTGCATCGCAGAGCTTGTTTTTAAGTAACTGGAAGGCTTCTTCTTGTTTGTGACCCCAGTCGTATTTCTTGTTTTTCTGTGTAAGGGTCGTTAGCGGTTGAGCTATCTTTGAGAAGTTCTCGATGAAACGTCGGTAATAGCCCGCTAAGCCCAAAAATTGTCGAACTTTAGTTGGGGCCTTGGGAGCTTCCCAATTCTTTATTGCTTCTATCTTGGACGGGTCTACATGAATGCCCTTCTCATTCACAACGTGACCAAGAAATTGTACTTCGCGAATCCAGAATTCGCATTTCGAGAACTTTGCATAAAGCTTCTCTTTCTTCAATAGTTCCAAGATGGTTCTGAGATGTTGTTCGTGCTCTTCTTTCGTTCACGAGTAAATCAGGATATCATCGATAAATACAATCACGAATTTATCGAGATATGGTTTGCATACGCGGTTCATCAGATCCATAAAGACCGCTGGTGCATTTGTCAGCCCGAATGGCATCACAAGAAATTCGTAGTGCCCATAGCGTGTTCTGAATGCAGTCTTTGGTACACTTTCCTCTTGGATTCTCAGCTGATGGTATCCAGATCGAAGGTCGATCTTGGAATAGTAGCTTAATCCTTGCAGTTGATCAAATAAGTCATCAATCCTCGGTAGCGGGTACCAATTCTTGATAGTGAGCTTGTTCAGTTCCCTGTAATCGATACACATCCGCAGTGTTCCATCCTTCTTCTTCACGAATAATACTGGAGCTCCCCAGGGTGAGAAGCTTGGCCTTATAAATAATTTATCCAACAACTCCTGGAGTTGTGTAGATAATTCTTGCATTTCGGATGGAGCAAGTCGATAGGGAGCCTTGGCCACAGGAGCGGCTCCTGGAACCAAGTCTATATGAAATTCAACTTGTCGTTGCGGAGGTAGTCCTGGCAGATCTTCGGGAAAATCATCAGGGAATTCCTTCACCATAGGAATGTCTTCGAGTTTCGGCTCCTCAGCCTTCTTGTCTATAACGTGTGCTAGGAAAGCGACACATCCTTTCCTTAAGCACTTCTGTGCCTTCATGCAACTGATGATTCGAAGAGGTGCGTCTCGTTTTTCTCCATGCACGATGAGAGTTTCACCATTCGCTAAAGGGATGCGAATGATTTTCTCATGACAAATAACTTCAGCTTTGTTCTTGGACAACCAGTCCATCCCGACTACTACATCGAAGCTACCCAATTGAATAGGTAGGAGGTCGATGCTAAATCTTCGTTCACCAAGTTCTAGTGTACAGCCTCTAACAACTTCGCCCGATTCAACAAGTTTACCATTGGCTAGTTCTATGGAATAAGGAATTTCTAATCTACTAGATTCTATTCCAAGTATACGTTTAAATTCCACAGACATGAAGCTATAATCGGCGCCAGTGTCAAATAATATGGATGCAAAGTGATTGTTAATGAGAAACGTACCGATGACCACGTTAGGGTCCTCGCGTGCGTTCTTTGCTCCAATCACAAATGCTCGAGCCTGAGCATTGTTTCCCTCTGGGCAGTCCTTCATGAAATGATCATTGCTTCCACACTTGAAGCATCCTTGGTTCCACCCTTTCCCGTTACCATTCTTGTTACCAGCACCGTTTCCATTTCGGTACTTTCCTTTTCCCCAACAGTCTTCTGTTTGATGACCCAATTTACCACATTTGTCGCACCATGGAATGCGACAAGCTCCATCATGATGATACTTACATTTTTGGCACTTAGGCATGGAGCCTTGGTATGCTTTGGTTGCAAGGGTCTTCGTCTCCTGAGGAGGGTTAGTGTCGCGCTTCTTGCTGAAACCCTTGTTGTTGCGAGTTGCTTGGTTCAGGTTTGCATGTTTCCTTTTCTTGTCACCAGACGACTCAGCAAGCGTCTCGGTCTTCTCTGTTGGGTTCAGTGATAACTTCTTCATACGAACACAATCTTCAGTCAGGCTGACAGCCAGAGTTACAGCCTCGGTGATTGTTTGTGGTTTGGCCGACGTCACCATGCCACGAAACTCTGGGGCCAGTCCCCAAATGTAGCGTTCAACGCGCTTGAATTCGGGAGTCACCATGTAGGGTAGCATTCTTGACAGATCGTGGAACCTTCGAGTATAACCATTAATGACAGCACCTTCCATAGTCAAGTGCCAGAACTCCGTTTCCAGCCTTTGGAGTTCAGCGCGAGAGCAATACTTCTCTCTCATTCTTTCCTTCAGTTCCTCCCAAGTTAAGCCATAAGCGGCATCATCACCCAAAGTTTGGGCTTGCAGGTTCCACCAAGTCAGAGCTTCATCGACAAACAACCCAGTAGCAAAGGTGACTTGTTGATCCGCGGTACACTTGCTCATGCGGATAGTAGCTTCAATCTTCTCCATCCAGCGCACAAATGCTACTGCACCTCCTGTGCCATCATAGTTCATCGGCTTACAGTCGAGGAACTGCTTGAAAGTGCAGCCTGGAATTGATTCAACCAATTCACATGTGAGCAATCGAAGAAATAATGAAACAAGGACCGTTCATAAATTTCTCCGTGCTTAGCAAATTGTCTTAAGGTTACATTGAACTGCGTTGCCTCCAGATGAATCTCCGTTCCCATTATGTCTAGCGTTTCTTGGGCCACCACTGTCTTGAGTACGGTTCGCCTCGTACTGGGCGATAGCAGCGGAGATCCTTTCTTCCAGTAGAGCGTTCAGCTCTTCAGTAGTTCTTGGCAGTGGGGGAGGAGGAGGTTGATCATCATTGCGAGCATTCACAGTTTTCCTGGGTGCCATGTTCTGACAGAACATAACACAGCAGGGTTAAACATTTGTTTGATATCGTCACACTAGATAGTAGTAGCATATATATATTCACAGGTATATACCACATAAGTGACATCAAGCAGTTATTACTCTAGCAGAGTACTTAGTAGGCTTGCACTGAGGGAATGTATACGTGACAAGACTGGCTGTGGTTCCTGTTAAGGTTCCCATTGTTAAGGTTCGATGGGAAGGAAAGCGTGGTGCCGAATTCACTTGGGAGTTGAAAAGTGATATGAAAGCCAATACCAACAACTCTTTGAGCAGTCTTCTTCCAAGATTTCGGGGATGAAATCTCCTAAAGGAGGGGAGACTATAACGCCCAGCGTCCCTAAACTTTAGGCTTTTGGCAGAATTGGTCCCTGAACTTTTATCAATTGTCAGTTTTGGTCCCTGTAGTTTTGTGATGATGACACTTTGATACTTTTGGCATGAATCTTACTGATTTTGATGCTTAACACTGTGATGCTTAATTCCTTATTCTAGATACTTGTTTCATGATGCTTAAAAGCTAGATTCTTTATGATGATTCTTGATACTTGGACTCTTGAGTCTTGACACTTGAGGAATTATAATTCTTGACACTTGAAACTTATTTGGTGCCTGACTCTTGAGACTCGTGAAACTTGATTTTTGGTTGAACGAGAGACTAGAGCCTTGTCACTGGCGGAATCTATTGATCTTGTAAACTTTCGACGTGTATGTTGTAATCTAGTTATTCTATTACTCAAATGATGCGTAACGCCTAATCTAACTCGCAAAACGAATCAGAAACGGGAACACGAAAAGGTGGGTTTGGCCAGTATGGCAATCCGACTGGATTGCCACCCGACCGGATGACAATCCGAGCGACTGACCATCCGATCGGACTGTCATCCGACCCATGCACACCTTACCTCCTTCACATACTCCCACACTATAAATAGACCTGTCACATCACCATTTTCAGTGATGTGACAAATCTGCTCGACCAGACACGCTACCTTCACATTTCTTCATTTTCTCAACGATTTCGGTACGTTTTAGGCTAGATCTTTGTACTTTCTCGCTCTACACCTCATTCTCTACGTGATTCTCACTTGAAATCACGCTTTTCACCGTGAAATCTCTTGAATCTGAGTTCTTGATGTCACACCCCTTTCTGCGGCGGAAGCACGAGGTGTGATCATGAAAGGTTTTCATTGCATACGATTAGTAAACATTCTACATGCTCATAAAAACATCAAACACCATACTTTGGAAACATATGTTTAGCGTTTACATCGCTCGATAACATAAAACATTGTCTTAAAAAGTTTACACTTTATTTAAAGATAAACATAAGCGACATCCACGAGCATGAGTAAGACCACGCGCACATCCATCCTAGTTACCTGAAATACATGTGAGTTTTGGAAAAACGTCAACATAATGTTGGTGTGAATTCATGCAGTTTTGTATTTCACGTTTGTATACTTTGTATGAAAACATAGTTTGTGAATAAATCAAGTTTTCATATATAAACCCAGTTTCATGTGTACACCACGTACTCATGTTTAATTCAAATTCTTCTTGAGTACCCCACGTACTTAAGTATAATTCCCATTTTCTTGAGTACCCCACGTACTTCAAGTATAATTCATGCTTTTCTTGAGTACCCCACGTACTCAAGTATTCATCAAGTTTTAGTAGGGTATGAATTTTATGTAAATAAAGTATTCATGTAAGTATCAGGATTGTTAATGGGTTGCAAAGCCGTTAACATGTGACACGACATAGGAAGTCACCAAACCTTAGGCATTTAATTGGTATATTCTGAGACACAAAAGCACTACTCGATTCTCGCCCTCACCGAGAGTGTGGCTGCCCGGCACCCGTTAGATCTAACCTTTTGTTCTGCGGTCTAGGTATATTGTTGATTAATGGTGCTTATGTACCCTATTCGTGACACGATTTCTCGTATCATTTCTCATAACGCATCCTACTTGGTTCTCGTCCTCACCAAGTGCGTTTCTTGTTATCATTTCTCATAACGCATCCTACTTGGTTCTCGTCCTCACCAAGTGCGTTTCTTATTATCATTTCTCATAACGCATCCTACTTGGTTCTCGTCCTCACCAAGTGCGTTTCTTATTATCATACCATTTATGAACATTATAATATTTGTACATGTATTTCACCCCCGAAGTTATAAAACTGAAAACAGTTAAAAGAAAAGGGGGAGCATGAACTCACAACTTTGCGTTCCTTGCGTCGTAAACTTCACCGGATTTGCTTAATTAACGTCGTAACCTATACGCGTTTTCTTAACGTTAGTCACTAGACTTGTGTCGCACAAGTACAGTCACTCTCTTTGGTGTATATATTCTTGTGTTAAAAATATTTTATATTTTTAACTAAGTATCTTACTTATATTATTTTCTCTAAAATTAATATAAGTATCTCGTGTTTTGCACTTTGCACCCGAATTATGTATCTTGTATGTTGTATGCGTATTTTTATGTTTATACTCCTCATGAGTATTTAGTGTATTTTTTAAGTCTTAATACACTAGCACGTACAACACATACTATATACACTTAGCACAAAAGTTGGTGATAAAATAATATATATTTTTCTCTAAAAAAATATACATACTTATATCCATTTTTATTCTTGAAGAAATCCTCATTTCTTATCACCAAAAATTAGGGAAACCTTGGTAATACTTTTAAATACATTTTTAGGGAATAAGTTTCTCAAAAACTTATATTTTTCTAAGTGTCAAAATTTATAAAAATTTTGACAGAGTTTCCCCTAAAAATGGAGGTTTCCCATGTTTTCAAAACATGTGTTTATTTTCTTTTAAATCGTCAACAATTATCAACAACAATTATCAACAATAATCATCAACAATAACCACTAATTTCTCCATTTCATGAACTTGAATATTTACAAAAATGTGTAGTAATTTACTAGCACATTTAGTAAGTCTTTCCATCTCTAAAAATAAAATCATTATCTCGAAAACTTTATTTTTAAAGAATATGAAGCTTTACAACTTCTAGTCGGTGTTTACGAAAATTATTTCTTTGTTAAAACTTTTGTTACACAAGTGTCCACACACATGTTTGTTCACAAAAACACATCTAGTTTATGAAAGATCCGACTTAAAGTAAGACTTGTTTATATTTTACTTGGTCCTTCGAAAATACCACTTGTAGATCTTTAGATCTACTAGTTTAGAACTCCATTTCATAAGAAAAATCGTTTTTACACAAGTTCATGTTTGTGAGTGAAAGGGTTCGTCATCTAGTTATTTTTACACTAAACATAGTGCTAGTTCATGCTCCATGAACGTGACCTAGCGTGGTTAGATGACGATCCGTTCCCCTACTAGCATCCAACAATAATAAATAACCATAACAAAACAAGTTCCATAAGTTTTAAACTAATATTTTCTTTTTCTTTTTTTTATCCACCAAGTTCATCCTTTTTTTTTAACAAGAATTTAAACTTTGATCTCTAGTGCTTATGATTTTTACCCGTTAAATCTCTTATTAACCACTTGAAACATGAACAAGAAGATGTTTGGAGTCACTTACTACTAGTTCGTGGCTAGGGAAGAAACTAGACGAAAAATGGGTGGTTAAAAGCGTTGTGGTGAGGTCCTTGGCAAACCGTAAGCACCGGGTCTCATCGTATGTGATCCTTCACCTTTGGTTGTATGTAAAATGCCTTGATCAATATTGAAAGATGGTGGAATGATGGTTGTGGTGTTCGGCCGTAGGCAAGACAAGAGGGAAGGGAAACAATTTTGGTTAAGTGTTTGAATAAATGAAAGTGGTGATCCCTCATGCATACATATAATACATGTCTTTTAATTATCCATTGTATAAAATGTAGCGAAGATATTAGGCAAACAATAATTAAATAATCAAAGTTGTATGGGTGGTGTCCCCTAAGGGACCCGAACGGTGGTGGGGGTGGGATTTACAAATGGGATTTCAACCATTTAGTTAGTGGTATTTAGTTTAGTTAGGAAATAAAAATTAGTTACTAGTGTGTTGTAATTTATAACGGGTGTTAGGGTATTCGGGGACCCTAACTAGCTCAGAAAAGGAAAACAATGTCACTGACATTATTTTTATGTTCCGGGTAAAGTCCGGTTGTTCGGTTGGATATCAATCCATTAAAGTGCTAAATTACACTTTTTAGTGACTTTAATGTATCCTTTTGTAACACTTTTGATTCCCGACACTTAGGGAAATATTCTGACTGAAAAAATTATATTTTCTGCATATATTCGTGTGCTAAAAGCTGAATTATTGCTGAATTATACAAAATTCTGCACTTAAAGTGCGTTTCGGGTGCTTTTTAGTGCTTATTTTTGCTTTCGCAATGTCTATAAATTAAACCCTTATATGTACTCTTGGGTTTTAATGTACTTTTGTCGTCGGACCTACACCTAGGCCTCAATTTTATTGTCTGACTGCTTTCTGCAGTTCTGTCGACACAGTGTGTCTTACCGGTGAATTTACTATTATTTCTGACGCAACGCTCTCGTTTATGCATAAAGCAATATTTTTGTAGTATACAACGTGCATGAATTCAATTGTTTAGTATGTGTTCAGCCATTGCTGACAATTAAGCACATAATTGCAGTCATTAAATAATGGTTAAAGTGTACGGAAATTACCAGTTTGGTGCCAGTTGTCACACTTGAGGGTGATGTCATCATGGGGGTTTGAACAAACTGCCATGTGATGTCACTCTGAGAAAGATCTAGCACAGATCTAAGATATTTCATGCGTTTTCACACTAAATCTAAGCTAAATCTAGACTTTTTCCTATAAAACTTGGGCATCTTCATCTTTTTCTCAAACATTTACTTTATTCGGTGGAAACCGGGTCTAAACTAACTGTAGAACTGATGAATAGTCTAGAGTTGGTGTTGATCTGAATACTTACTGGAAAAGACGAGCAAAGCACGGATTTTGACATTTACTCGTTACGAACAGACGACTGATCGGACAGGGGTGATTCCTATCCGATCAGAACAGCGGCGTGCTAATGAGTTTATTGTTGTCACAGTACGTGCCGTACCGTCACCGTTAAACTAGAAACTTAGAAGTTTTACAAAATGGAAAACAAGAACAAGGGTCGCCCGATCGAGCGGCAATCCGACCGGACAGCACTCCGATCGGACAGCCACCCTATCAGGTGACGCTTGCTTGAATCTTTCAAACACTTAGTAATTTTCTTCAAAACTTGGAAGTCTTGATCGAATGGCAATCCGATCGAATAGCCGTCCGATCGAGCAGCCATCCGATTGGGATGCCCAAGATACTAATCATTCGGGCCGAGTGGCAATCCGATCGAACAACCGTCTGATCGGGCAGCCACCCTACCATCCAAACTCTAAGTCAAGTGGCAACCCAGTCGGATGGCCATCCGACCAGGCAGCCATCCGTTTCCTTACACGCATGACACCACTCGGCTGGCAATCCGATCGGATAGCCATCCGACCGGACAGCCATCCGATCCAGTGGCAACTTCTGACATTTTACTTAGTCTCGTAATTTCGCCGACTCTAATCCTACTGTAATCTAATCAGGCTAATTCTAAAAGAGCTCCCTTTGATCCAATAACAGTTGCAACTGTTAAGTAATCACAGTGAGTATACTCGATCCCTTTTGCTTTAAACTTTGGGATATAACACGTATTCTATAAACTATGAAACTTGATACTCTTTGAATCTAAACTCTATCCTATGTATACGTGAAACTTGTGATTCTTGATTCTTGATTCTTTGTGCTATGTGACGTTTAATCCAGAAGTGTGTAGTAACGCCTTAACAATAGTAGCGTTATAGGAGATGCACCTCTCCCAGTATTCTCGGGGGTATTGTTAGGAGGATTCTAGTTACCTTGAGTCTTGGGTAACCACTAAAGCATCGGGATACTTGGGCTATCACTGCGTGGACTGCGACACTAGCACGACTGAAACTACTTTTATATTTACATTGTGGATATGAGTGTTTTAATCTATTATTCTATTATCAAACTTGTATACTCGCCAATACTTTTGTATTGATATTTTAATACATGTTGCAGGCTAATTGATTGCGTCGGAATGCATGGAAATCAAGCTAGGAGATGCTTAGAAACGTCACCTAGTTAATCTAGTTTTGAACAATTTGAACAATCTATTTTGGTGATGTAATTCCGATGATACTTGTTTCTGTTTTTAGACAATTTATATCATGAAATCTACTTAATTCTATTGAAATATCTAAATCTGCACGCTTAGTGCTCGCACCCCGATGTTTCCGCCATCGGTTGGGGTGTGACAGATTAGTATCAGAGCCATAACTATAGGGAATTAGGATAAGTAGGAATACTTGCCCTAGTCTATAGTTCTAGAAAGTTTGACTCTTATTTGTTGTTTAAGACTTATGCATTCTACCGTATCTGCTTCCTAGCAGCATATATTCCTATTAAACTTACATGCCTTTCCTAAGGCTAACATAATATACACTTTATGTTTGGAAAACACTGTTACTCGGTGTTTAAACTTGCACGAGATTTGCTCTCAAGTCAGGAGTGACATCCGCACCTTGACGGCAAAATCTCCATATTATTCTAGTATGTCTTGTCTGCAGATAAGTACCCACGCTATTTAGGGTACCATGTTGTCAAGTTAGGGGTGAAACTCAAATCTTGATAACTAGTCCCACTCCTTGATTTTATGTCTCGCTAAAGTCTCGTGACTTCCAATCAATTAGGAACGTGGAATGGCTAAAAGGACGAATAACGTAGGCCTAACATCGATGACGTATTTGTCCAAGTAAGTCAAGACCCGTTACCTCAATTCGAAAGGGGTTTGAATCACTTTGGTTAGCCGCCATTCCTCTACCCGGAACACTCCAGTGTTTTATAAACCTACCTTTTTATGCTATCTCGATTTTTATGGATGTGGTTTTAAGCTCGAATCATCGTTCATCTTTGGCATAGTTTTACATCACCCACACGTGTGTCCGCAACCTAATACGTAAACTCTAATCCCAGATCAAACTAAGTTTATGAACCTTTACCCTATTATGTGATAATGTGTTTCCAAGGCACTATACGTAACATGGCATGGGATACGAGGGTAAAGTGACGTGTCCAAAAGATGGTGGATACGCCGCTGGTACTTCCTATATATAAGTGTTTCTGGCATGTTACCAACTTTCGTACCAAGTGCCATGCGAAACTTAGTGTCTGTTGTTGAAAGGCCTATTTGGGTACTCTGTGTGAAATCTATGTGAAGTCTATCGTATATTCTAGTGAAATCTATGTGTAGACTACGTAGGAGTGGATTGAGAAACAAAATACGAAACGTAGCCTAGCGCCGAAGATGAGGGAGAAAGTGGCATGTTCAAAACTTGGTGGATACGCCGCTTGTACTTCCTATATATAAGTGTTTATGGCTGTTAGTGCATAACGTCTGTAGCTTCTGTCAGCATCTAGTCATGTTTTGTGTATTTGTGTCTTTGTAAACAATTATGTAATGTGTATATGTAGATAGATCGACAACTCAGGAAACGGGGCTTAACTCTAAAGTGTTGACTTTTGTTGACTAATGTCATCCGATCGGATTGTCATCCGATCGGATAGCACTCATCCGATCGGACAGCATGTTATCCGTTTGGACAGGATGTCATCCGATCAGATAGCTTGTTATCCGAGCGGACAACACTCACCACTTCCTGAGTTGCCTATAAATACCCCATCTGGGTATTACTTTCGAGACTTTGACTCTTGAGAGAAACGGATCAGTGTCTGTCTTCTACCGGAGCTTTGTACTTTCAGAACAACTAATAGAAAGAACAGACCATGTTTAATCGTTGAATTCTGTGTTGAACAATCTGTGATTTGTCATAATGGATTCCGCACATTAGACAAAGTCGATTCATCTTGTTCCTTACGATCAGATCCTGTGCATAGGGACCTTCAATTGGTATCAGAGCATCCAGGGAGCTGAATCGAGATCAAAGACACCGAATTCACTGGAATTCGAGCTTTACTTGCCGATCAGAGTCAAATTTCACCGGAGATTTGACATATTTCTTCTCTTTCTACTCAGTTCTTGCATTATTTCTCAGTTTGTCACCATAAAATTAGAAAAACTTAAAATTGAACGTAAATCTACGGCTAAAAATTGATAAAATCGATATCGTTTGATTCGCAATCAATCAAAATATAATCCTACTAAGTTTCATAATCAAATTCAATCAAAAACTAAATCAAATTCATCAAAAACTATGTTTAGCCATTCGTGTGTGCTGACGTCATCCACTCGCTCGGACAGCTGTCTGAACGGATTGGATTAGATAGTACCTGCTAGCTGTTTGCTGACATCTTGCTGACATCAGCAGTGTTACTCGCTCGGATTACCATCCGAGTGGTGTGATTAAGTTTGGTCAAGATTGTTTTGCTTACGTCATCATACCATCCGGTCGGATAACCATTCGATCGGATAGGATTTGTAAGTTCTTAATCTCATTTACACTTCTAACCTGTCATCCGGTCGGATCATCATCCGAGCGGTGAAAGGTTGAAAAGTCAACTTTCAAAGTCAAGCTTGTCACTCGAACGA
>JARYGA010037069.1:0-66528 GCA_030545235.1 Helianthus tuberosus
GATCCCTTGTCATGAAGAAAATGTTCATAGGATGCGGTGCTAAGCCGCATCGCTACAACACCCATTTTCATACACCAGGTAAGTCCTCTTCATATCACTTGACAGATTGGATTCGACTGTTGTGTTCGCGCGTGCCCGCACGGACACAGATAAGTTCTTGCTGGTGAGGGTTTTTGATAAGGGTAGTGGTCACTCGCAGCCATGCTGGTGCGAGATCTGAGACCATACCCCTTCAAGTCCCCCCAGTCTAGTGTTGTTTCCTCATGCAAGTTGCATGTGGGAGGAATACTGGACTATGAGGTCGAGTAGGTACCTTGGAAGCTGGAGAAGATTCTAGGCCAAACTATTGGCTCCTGCTTCTAGTAAATCAAGCTGGGGATCTGGTAGAGTCGTGTGACGTCTCTTCCGTACCGTTGAGCAAGTTCCGTCTGATGCTAAATTTTCAGCCGAGGATTTTGATTTGGTAGTATGGTCTACCTTTTTCTGAGGTCATCAGGAGTGGTTGTCACCTGTTGGTGTGCCGAACCAACCTTTGAGACGGTGACTGAAGATGTCAGTGTCTGCAACTCTAGTTGTAACCTCTACGGTTGCTGATGCAATGCTGTAAGTGCTTTGCTCTCGCTTTATGTTTATCAACTGGACATGAAACACGGATCCCTATTTTGTGGGGTGTTCGTGTTCTCCAGTTTAGCTCTCAAGTAACCGCACGTCCTTTGCGGTTACCTCGTTCCTCTGCATTGTTGGCCATGTTTGGTCGAACAATGTGGTGTACTTGCGTCATTGTTGGCCGTGTTTGGTCGAACAATGTGAATCTGGACTATGGGCAAATAAACATGGTCATAGGCATGGTTGTGCCCACCATTGTTTATTCTATGCGGCTCATAGGTGGGCAAACAAAGTCACTTGTTACCACTGTTTCTTGGCTTGTTGCTCAAGGAGATCCCCTTAGATGGTTAGGAATCTGGGTGAAACTCGTCCGCATTCATTCTGTAGCCACTTTCCTTCACGCTTAGTTGGAAAGCAGTTTTTCTAGAAGTAGTTGCGGTCGTCTGCGTGGTGACTTAGTCGTGGCTCTTCCGTAGCTACCGATCGCGGAGTTATATGTAACCGCAGTGACTCATGAGTGTCTACGGTTTGCCACAAAAGACTCGCTTTAAAAGAGCTTTATGCTTAGATATGGCTCTTGAAGGATCAGGAGTCAGGGTTGCTGATGTGCGGTTGCTCAGCATACTTATCCTTTTTCCTAAGGAGAAGTTGTTTCTGTCCCCTCTGTGGTTGTGAACCGGACACGAGGGATTTGAAGCTTGAAGAAGCTCTTTATGTGATGTGGTTTGCCTGTTCCTGAGATGCGGTTCTCGCAGTCCAAAGAACAACGCTGGTTCTGAGTATCTGACACACCTGTGCGGGCTCGTGTGTGTTATCTCCGCATATTCCACGTGTGCTCGTGGGTGTATGAGGATATTGGTTATACCCCTTTACGTTATGTAGAGATATATATATTTTTTCCTTTTTGAGGGGTATGTAAAAAACGACATGCGGTATGGGTTATGGTCCGGTATACCAGAGAAACCGCATGCCGCTTAATTTTGAATATTGTCGTCGCTTTTTTGTTGCATATGTGGCAAAACGCACGTGTGAGTTGGTAGAAATTGGTAGGATTTCCTGGCATGTGCTGAAATGAAAGGACGTTTGCACTGCCCGAGGTAATAAATGCACTGTAGCAGGAGTGCAAAAGTCCCTTTTGTCAGGAGCGTGGGCGGCTACTCGCGAGTGGTAACCGTCAGCGGAACTGTCGCTGTACACGTGGCGTCGCATGATCCGTTCCTTTGAAGCACGACGTTTCTGTTACTGTACAACATTCATTGCGATGAGTATAAAAGGGGAAACCGTTTTGGGGTTTCCCCTCACTTCTTCGGAATTTCAAAAAAATTTCCGGTGAGAGAAAGTTAAAAAACCTTAGTCTTCTCTGATAAATCATTTGTTTTTCCGGTGAGGTTTCTTTGAAATTCTTGCACTCATCTTCTACTTTCTTCCTTCTACATTATGATGGCTGAACCATCTAATCCCCATTCTACTCCTGGTGAGAATCCTAAGCTTTTGTCGCCTGTGGCGGCAGAGGAAGAGGAGGGTGATGTTCCCGGAGAGAAACTGCCGGTGTTGAAGTGGTCGAAAGCTTTGTTCGACAATCTGATGATGGGTGTTCAGATGCCACAAGAATATGGGGTTGTTTACCCACAAGAGGGTAACACCGCCGCTGATGCTCCGATAGGGTATGTCACCATGTGGGCTGACTTCTACGGCGACTGTAACCTCTGACTTCCGTTGACTGTGTTTGTCGCCGAGACTTTGGAGTGGTATAAGCTCCATATTTCTCAACTGAGCCCATTTGGGATGATTCGGGTTCGAAACTTTGAGTAGACGTTTCGTGCTCTTGGTATGGAACCCACCGTCGGAGACTTCCGGCGGTTTTATCAGATGACAATGTCCATGGGTTTCTTCTCTTTCCGTCAACGAGGCGGTACTCCTAAGTTGATGGTCCCCCCGAAGGGTATAACGAAGTGGAAGACAAAATTCTTCTACATTAAAGCTGCTGTTATTTGTGCCCGCTGACCTTTCGGAATGCGACCGATACGATCATAACGGAGACCATTAGTGTTCCCAGGGTGGGTACGGTGGACTGGTTCCCGAGGTTGCGGATCATCGGGTGGAAAAGACTGAGCAAGTCGCAGCTGTGGGTGCTACGGATGATGCTGGGAAGGATGAGTAGGAAAGCAAGGCCGGTTGTGCGGGAGAAGAGTGGTGGTAAGTATCTTTCCTCTTGTGCGGTTTCTTGCTTTTTTGTTTTTATTACTGACTTTTGAATGTATGTGCTATCAGAGGATGCTCCCCTTTGAAGAATTTTTTACCAGGTTTTGAGGGTAAGGTTGAGGTGTTAGCTTGTGCGGATGATTAGGACGGGTTTAATGTCACCATTCGTGACAATTTTCGGGTGCCCCAGCAGGCCGCACTGGAGGCAGAGCTGCCGCAGGGCAAGGGTATAGTAGATATACTTTCCTTACCTGTTTTATAAATAAGTTAGCCTTGCTAATTGCTTGTTGATGAATGAAACGCAGGTGATCTTGGGGCCTTGGGAGACCCTGATGCGACAGGTTTTCCTAAAAAGCGTGTGGAGAAAGCTGTGAGGATTCGCAAGCCGAAGAAAACGCATGAGACGGCTTTTGTTCCTCCATTGGTGCCGCAAGTGGCAGGTATCTCTCGTACTCATTTACGCAGCTACAAGGATTACGTGGTAGTTTCTGACACCCTTGAGGGTTTGGGTGTTCCAAGTGGTGGCGCGGCTGTGAGTGGGTCTTCTGCGAGTGCTAAACCTGCTGCTAAGAGGAAGAGGAAAGGAGATGCCGCTGGTGCCGGTGGGCAGAAAGCTCCTTATGTGAGGAGGACCCGTACGACTGCCATCTCGCAGCCGAAACCTGCGGTTGTAACTGGTAAGTCGATCTTCAGTTCACAAGTGTTTGTATATCCTCACTTATAACTTATAGATGTTTTTTGCTTTGTTGTAGAGTCGTGTGAGGAAAGTTTTTCTCTTTTTGACGTTCCTCCCTCTCCGCCGCGTGACGCGGCTGCAGATGCGGGAGTCAATAAAGAGTTTACAAGAAGCCCTTCTATCGAAGTGGTGACTCCGCCATCTGTTCGTGCGGAGGATACTGGGAAGAAGGCCGCGGGTCAAACGATTGTCGATACGGTGGACTCATCTGACAATCTAATTGATCCGCGTGATGCTGATGTTGAGGGGGGGTGAGAAACCGAAGTCCCCTGATGCCACAAAGCCAAACTCCCCTATTGCCAAGTAGAAATCATCTAGTTCGACTGTCGCGGGCACAGGGGTTGAAGATCAGCCGTTCATTCAGCCTGGTGAGACTGAACTAGAGTTTTATTACCGCTCTTACGTGGAAAATCGGAGTGTGAACTATCATCTTCCCCTTTGGACTGTTATGCAAGGGGATGATATTTCCAATGATCCCTCCGCGTGCCGGGATATCTTAAGCGGTTTGGGTACTCCCTTTGAGGTTCTTCGTGCTCGCGGGCTGCCCCGTGAGAACCGGATAAACCAACTTTCCTCCATGCTTGTTGGGAGTTCAATAATGGCTAATGCTATTATAGAAGACTACAAGGTTCTGGGACGCAAGGAGGAGGAATTTGTTCGCCTGCGGGCTGAGTCTGAGGCAGCGGCGCGGGCTGCTCGGGAGGGTGTAGAGCAGCTGGAAAAAGATAAGGCTGCTTTTGAGAAGCTTAAGTAGACTGAAGCTTGGGCTACAACTGGTGGCCTTAAACAGGTTCGTACTCTTGCCAAATTGCTTTCTGACGAGCGCAAGGGTTGGAGGGAAGCTTGCGCTCGAGAAAATGAAAAACTTTTTTGTGTTCGTCAGGAGCTGACCAATCTTAAGGCGGCGAATGCTGCTTTGATGAAGGAGAAGGCCGCAGCTGAAGCGGCTGCCCAAGAGGCCAAAGAAGTGGAGGCACGCGGTGCGAAGGCTCTTGAAGCGGCGGATGCTGACCGCAACAATTTAAATAAGGTTATTCAGGACCTCAAGGTATGACTTGCATAATACTTTAGTTTGCTTTGTTTTACAAGTATAATTGATTATCCTTCTATACTTGTGTATGCGTTGCTGTTGATAGGTTGAAGTGCAGAACCGGGTGACCATTCTTGAGGAGGTCACTGCTCGTGCGACTGAAGCTGAAACGCAGTCAAGGGAGGCTGCTGAGGCCAGAGATAGTTTGGTTACCTCTTTGGATCAGCTTAAGGCAGACCGTGACTGGATGCGTGATCACGGCATCGGACATGTAAGTAGCCGGTGCCTTTAGTATCTTTAGGTTTGCCTTTGTTTAACTTCGTTACTTGTGTTTTGCAGATTGTTGGAACCATTCTTGACGCGCCTGAAAACGCAAGTGCTGTGAATGAGCTTAAGGAGCATGCGCGGGAGGCGGGGTTCAAGGCTGGTTACCACGAATGCCTTAATCATGTGAACCCTTTCTTCCAGAGCAAGTTTACTGATGAGAGATCTGGGTTTCATGGTGTAGATACCGAGGCTCATTATGTTGCAGCTATTAACGCGTACAACAGCTTGTCCATTTCCGCCGTTGACGATATAGAGAAATGCTTGGAGGCGGAAGAATATGGGGACCGGTTGCGGTTGTTGTATGATGATCTTGAAGAGGAGGAGGAAGAGACCGCTGGTGGTGCCAAGGGGGGTGAGGGCACCAGTGGTACAAAAGAAGACTAGGTTGGCATGCGTGCCCTTTTTTGACTTCTCTTTTTGATGTAAATGTTTTTAGAAGAGAATTGATGTAAAATTTCTTCTACACCGCAATGGTGTAGAAATATTTGGGAATATATAAAGTTTAATTCCTTTGTTCGATTTGTACAAGTCTTTTTATCTCTTGTATCTTGAACGTGTGTGAGTTAATGTTTTTGTACATAACATTAAGTCTGAATTTGTCATTTTCATATCTAGGTGATATGCAAGTATGTGCGGCTCAAAGTTGATAAGTAAAGAATATTTACTGTCTTTGTGTGAGCGCGGTTGAAATAGTATTTATTTACGGCCAATGTTTCAGGCGCATGTAAATAATACCAAGTCATTGCTTGCCATTTGCACGTCTAGGTGACATGCAAGTATATGAATAACTTTGTTGGCTGTAAGCGCGGTTGAGTATACTCTACACCTTTGTCGTGTGAGTATTAGTCAATTCCCGTTAGGGTTTAGGAATTGCATAGGTTTTGTAAAATCCGTATTGCGTATCCAGCAGGATAGACTTTGATGGTTGCCTTTGTTGGCCAATTACAATATTTGTGTGTGGTCACCACTTTGTGTGGGTATCGCGAATGAAGATTTTGCCAATCTGTTTTTATAGATACCGCAAAGTGGAACACGTATTTGTAATAGAAAGGATAAACAATATTGCATTGAATTGTTCATTTATTTATTGTCAAATGGTATGCGGCCCGACAGGTTACATCAAAAATGTAAAACATGGCTTACATGTAACAGCGTCAGAATTGCTGTGCATTCCATGTGCGTGCGATAGGTTCGCCTTCTAACGTTTGTAGTTTATATGCGCCTTTGCCCAGGACCTCTTGGATGAGGTAGGGTCCTTCCCATTTGGGGGCAAGTTTCCCTGGGCGTTCTGCGTTGGATGCCTCGTTGTCGCGGACGACGTAGTCTCCCGGGTTGAAGGTACAAATGCGAACGCGTGCATTGTAGTACTTTTCAAGTTTGGTTTTGTACTTGGCCTCATTGATTGTTGCGTTTTCACGCCTTTCTTCTAGGAGGTCTAAGTCAAGCCTGCGTTCGTCATTGTTGTCAACCTTGTTGATAGCCAACATTCGGGGTGAAGGGAGACCTACTTCAGCGGGGATCACCGCCTCGGAGCCATAGACCAGGCTGAAGGGTGTCTCACCGTGACTTGTCTTCGGGCTAGTCCTATGAGCCCATAGAATACTAGGGAGTTCGTCGGCCACGCCTGGCTGTTCCCAACCGCGCCTTGATGCCCTCGACTAAACTTTTATTGATACTCTCTACTTGGCCATTCCCTTGTGGATGCGCCACTGAGGAGAAAATATGCTTAATGTTTAGTTTCTTTAGCCAGTTTTGAAAAACTTCGGTGGCGAAGTTGGTGCCGTTGTCGGTTACAATGCACATTGGTAGACCAAAACGACAGATGATGTGTTCCTAGATAAATTTCCTCATTATCATAGCGGTGGTAGAGGCTAGCGGTTTTGCTTCTACCCATTTGGTGAAATAATCAACAGCCACTATGATAAACTTTACCACACCTGGCGCGTCTGGAAATGGCCCCACTACGTCGATTGCCCACTTTTGGAAAGGGCATGCGGTGGTGACCGGGACGAGATTGTTCATTGGGTGCAATGTCTTTGGTGCGTTTAGTTGACAGTTGATACATTTGCGCAAGATTTTGACCGCGTCCAGGTGCATGCCAGGCCAGTAGTACCCAGCATTCATAATTTTGGCCACTATCATGCGTGGGCCTGCGTGTATGCCACATATTCCTTCGTGTATCTCTCTGATTAGATATGTGGCATCTTGGGGGTCACCGCATCGTAGGAGTGGACCCAGGTATGATTTACGGTATAAAATACCGTCTCCGATCTGATAATGGCACGCTTTGTATTGTAGCTTGCGTGCTTCTGCTTTACTTTTGGGAGTAACACCTGATTGCAAGTATGTAATAATTGGTGTCATCCAGGATGTTGTACCATACTGGATGACGTTGACTTGGCGCAGGGGTACAGAGGGATTTTGCAGAATCTCAATGCGTATCTCCTTTGCCAGGTGTTGGAAGCTGGTGGATGCGAGCTTTGAAAGTGCTTCGGCGGGTTTGTTTTCACTCCTGTTGATATGTCGGATATTGAAGGACGTGAACTTTGATTTCAGTTGCATGTCCTGTTCAAGATAGAGGATCATGATATCCCCCTTTGCGGCATAGTCACCGCGCACTTGCCCTGCAACTAGTAATGAGTCGACGTGCACTTCCAGGTGTTGGACGCCGAGCTTGACTGCCAAACGCAGCCCTACAAGTAGAGCCTCATATTCTGCCTCGTTGTTTGGGCTCTTGAAATCGAGGCGGATTGCATAGGTGAGTTCTTGGCCATCAGGGCTTACGAGTCGCAGACCTGCCCCTGCACCGTCCTCGTTGGACGCACCATCGGTGTATAGTACCCAGATATCGGATGAGGATGGTGGAGGTGTAGGGTTTTGTTCGTCTTCGCATTCTTGGATGTGATTTGCCGGTACCTCGGCGATAAAATTAGCTCGGACTTGTCCCTTGATTGCTAGACGTGGTTTATAGATCAACGTATGCGCGCCCAGTTCAATAGCCCATTTTGCCAGTCTCCCAGAGATTTCGGGTTTAGAGAGGATTTGCCCGATTCGGTAGTTAGTTAACACGGTAATGACGTGATTTGCAAAGTAACGGCGTAACCGTCGAGATGCATGCACTAATGCGAGTACCAACTTCTCCATGATGGAGTATCTTGTCTCCGGGTCATTGAGCATTTTGCTGACATAGTAGATCGGTGTTTGAACTCCCTCGCGCTACACTATGAGTACCACGCCTACCGCGTTGTCTACGGCGGATAAGTACAAGATGAGTGGTTCTTTTTTGCGTGGTGCGGTCAGAGTTCGGAGTTGGATCAAACATTCTTTCATCTCCCGGAAAGCGTTTTCAGCCTCTGTGGTCCATTGGAATTGTTCCTTTTTTTAAGCAATTCCGCAGAGTTGATGAAAGGATAAAATTTAGCTGCGTGGTTGGCTAAAACTCTGTTAAGCGTGGCTAGCCGGCCGGCTAGTCGTTGCATTTCCTTCATTGTCGAAGGAGACGGCATGCGCTCGATCACCTGAACCTTTCCCGGGTTCACCTTGAATCCATCTTTAGTGACGATGAATCCAAGGAACTTGCCTTCTTCCATCCCAAAAGAGCATTTTCCTGGATTGAGCTTCATATTGACACTGCGCAGCGTTTGGAATGATCTTTCGATATCATTGAGCATGGTATCCTCCTCCATGCTCATGACGACTAGGTCGTCCATGTAGATTTCGACACTTTTGCTGATTTGATCACCAAAAGTGTCGTTCATCAACTTTTGATAAGTTGCGCCCGCGTTGCGCAACTCAAACTGCATTTTTGTGTAACAGTAATTACCGGTAGGTGTGCGGAATGCCGTTTTATCTTCATCCTCGATTGCCATCTGCACTTGGTGATAGCCTTTGTAACAATCGAGAAAACACTTCCATCGAAACGGGGCGAGGTTATCGACTTTGTTGAGATCTTTATAATCGACGCACATGCGCCAGCCCCCGGCTGGTTTCTCTACCATGACTGGGTTGGACAACCAAGTCTGGTATTTGACCTCCCGCAGGATACCTGTGGAGAGCAGTTCTTTGACCTGCTCATGTATCGCCTCGTTCTTTGCGGATCCAAGGTGGCGTTGGCCTTGGATCACCGGCTTAATACCTGGCAGGGTATTCAAGAAATGTTGCGCGACTTCGCGTGGCACCCTTGTAATGTCGGCGGGGGTCCATGCGAAGATATCTTGATTTCTGAAGAGGAGTTAATTCAGGCGCGCTCTGGTGTTGTTGGACAAGGCATGACCCAACGTGACCGTCTGTTCTGGGTACCTTGCGTTAAGTACCCATTTCTCTGGTTGGGTGTTGGGGGTGGGCCTTGCCGCCTTGGTTGGACGCAGCTCGTCCGTTGTCATAACTTCTCTGCGTGCATAGATTATCGCAACCCTCGTCTCAGTTGGGAAACTGATGGCAGAGTGGGGGACGGATGTAATCATGTTAAAATCGCCCTAGAACTCGCGCCCGAGAAGTACATCGTATCGGGAGGTGTGGGGTAAGACAATGAAGTTTACCTCCTCCGTTCACGTGTGCCTACCATTGGTAAGGCGCACGGGGAAAGTGATTAGGCTCAGGGGGAATACGGTTTCCCCCGCGAACCCGGCCAAAGGGTAATCTACTGGCTGCAGCCGATCTTTATCTTCTTGATCAAACTGGTTGAAGCACTGCTCATATATAATGTCAGAAGTACTGACTGGGTCGATGAATAATCGCTCTGTGCAGTAGTGAGCCAAGTAGCCTGTAATGATGACGGTGCGCCTGTCGCGCGGTCCGCCTCGTACTTTTGGAAAGATGACATGCTCGTCTTTCCAGTCATTATCCGATCTTCTTGCCGCCTTGCGCGGCTTTCCACTTCCTCCATTGATCATGTGGGTTGAGGCCACATACATGGTCTTTTTACCCGTGGAGGTGCCCTCGTCGTGGGGTTTGATGCGCTTGGTTTGCTTTTGCGCAGCTGTCAAAAAGTGTTGCAGCTTCCCCTCTTTCAGGGCTCGCTCAATCTCCAGTCGGAGACTGATGCAGTTGTTGATTGTGTGGCCCGTGTCCTTGTGATACTCACAGTAAAGAGTGAGATCTTGTTTCTTTTTGGACTTCATCGATTGGGCCGGTCACAAGAATTGTGCGTCCGTGAGGAGGACGTCTCTTGGCGATTGGTTTATCTCGGTCCAATTACGGTCCCGAGATTCCTTCTTGGATGCCCGGTTGTCGCGCTGGGCATTTATCGTTACCCTTGCGTCGGGCTGGTGACTGCGTGGGATATATGGTTTGGAATCGTTGCCGCGATTTCACGTGTCCCGGTTGCGCTTGTTGTTGCGCTTGGTGTCTTAACGGGAGAATTGACCTTCCGCCTGGGGCTGTGCCTTGGCAGTGTGCGGTTTGAGAGACCGCTGCATTTGGGCGTACGTCTTGACCGCGGCCATGACGTCGTCCCACCTTTCTGGCAAGCCCTCCTTGCCTGAAATGGTCATGACCTTTTCATCGTCATTGACGGCACGGATGAAATGGTTACGTGCCATTTGATATGCTATCCGGCCGATCTCGAGGCACTCTTTATTGTATCGGATGACGAATGACTCCAGGCTTTCGTTGTCGCCGCGCCAGATGTTCATGACGTCCATGGAATCGCGCTTGTGACGTCGCTGCTCGCTGAAGTGTGCAAGAAATTTTGCTTGCAGCTGTTCAAATGAAGCCAGTGATCCCACTGGAAAAGAATCGAACCAGGCCCTCGCCAAACCGGTGAGGGTCTGGGGGAAAAATGGCACCATGTGGCCTCGTCCCATTTGCCCATGCACCCTGCGCCGGTAAAAATGTTCATGTGGTCGTCCGGGTCAGACGAACCACTGTATTTCCCAATCGTGGGTGGGAGTTTAGTCGTTGTGACTTGGGCGTGGGCGATCTCCGGTATAAATTTGGAGTTTTCGGCCGCAGATCTTGGCCTGTAGGGCTGGGTTTGGTTGCGCTTAGAAGCGCGGAGGTATGTAGTGCGAGGTTCAGTGGGAGGAACATGATTGTATCCTCCTGGTCGGCTGTTAGTTCAATGGGATTCCCCGCAATATGTACGATCGTCCGAGTCGGTACGATTATACCCTTCGTTGTGGGGTTGTGGTCCCAGGCGGCTGTGGATGCCGGAGCCGCGATGGACTGTAGACTGCCGCCTATTTTCGCCATGAGGGCCTAGGCGGCTATGTATTGGGCCCCTACGGTGGGACCTATAAGTGGAATCGTCCTCCTCCAGCGTGCGGACGCTGCAGTAGGAGGACTCGCGGTCTTCCCGCCTACTTCGAGAGGCTGGATGTGTGGAGACCATGCCCTCGTATTGCAAGATGCGAGCCGCAGGTGTATGTGGTGCAGGGGTAGGACCGCCAGGAATTTGCGCTTCAGGTATGTTGCGGCCAGCATAGTTTGTTGTTGGTAATACCAGGCATGAAGATCCATGCCTGGAGGTATCACGGAAGCAGACTGTGAAAAATCTGTTGTGAACATGGGGGGAGTGCCCCCTTGTGCAGATGTGCCAATGTGGCCAACAGTTTGGGCTTGAGGGATAATCCCAGCAGGCCCTGGATTTGTGGGGCTTTGGTTCTCCCCGGCAGCATTGTTTTGAAGATCAGACATGATCTCAAGAAAGAAAGAGATGCGAAAAAAGTGCTAAGAGTAGCTGTGGGCGCCAATGATGAAACAGTGGTTAACCAGGGGAGGTTAATTCACGGGTCTCGTCAAGTAGGGTTAATCCCTTCTTTCCGAGGATCGGTGGATGGATCGTCCGCTGGTTGATCTCCTGCACAAGGAAACAAGCCGTGACTCATAACAAGGAGGATGGGGTGGGGGGTGCTCCTTGTTACCACTCTCCGGTATGAGAATCAGTAATTTGCTTGTGAAGCAAAGTGTGTGATCCTAGTAGTCATGAGAGAGTTGTGAAGAGATACCTCAAACCTGGTTTGGGATGGGTATTTATCGCCGAGGAGTGAAGGAGAGTAATTGAGGGCTAGACTGACAACGCACCGCCTCTTGTAGGTGTGTCAGGCTTGTCGGTTACGGTGGTGATGCCACGTCCTACCGTAGTGTCAGTCTGTTGCTTACGTGTGGACTGACAGGCTACTGTCATTAGTGCCACTTGCTCTGTGGTGTCAGTCCCACTTGCCTTGTGGGCAGGATGCGGTACGGGGCCGCATCGCTGCTTGCGGTAACTGCTGTTGTTCCCGCGTTCTTGCTCTGTCCAAGACATATGTAGGATGCGGTGCCAGGCCGCATCGCCACTTGTGGTGACTGTTACTGTTGTCCAGATCCTTTGTCGTGACGAAAATGTTCATAGGATGCGGTGCTAAGCCGCATCGCTACAACACCCATTTTCATACACCAGGTAAGTCCTCTTCCTATCACTTGACAGATTGGATTCGACTGTTGTGTTCGCGCGTGCCCGCACGGACACATATAAGTTCTTGCTGGTGAGGGTTTTTTATAAGGGTAATGGTCACTCGCAGCCATGCTGGTGCGAGATCTGGGACCATACCCCTTCAGCAGCGATAAGAGATATGATTGCGCACGATATAATGGAATCACGAAGAACAACATAGTATGACATTAGTTTGTTATTCTTGTGCATTTTTTTGTGTTTTTTTAGCAATCTGATTGTAATATTATTATATTCTAATTAGGAAATTATAAAATATGTAAACAAATTTTATGTTATATGTTTCATGAAGTTGTTTTTCATTATGCAAGAGAGAAAAAAATTAAATAAGCTAAATCAAACAATTTTTAAAGGATGTCCTTTTTGGTCATTTTATATGAATAAGTTACTTATTGACTTATTGGCTCATAAGCTAACCCAAACACTTTTTTATAAAGTTATTTTCAAAAAGTCATAAGTTAATAAGTCATTCTCACGAAAAGTTCTTTTTAACTTAAATAAGCTAACCCAAACACCCCATAATCATGCGTGACGTTGCATCAACTTATGTTGTTTTGGATGTCAATAATCCTGAATATACCTCTAGACTATTCTTCGTAAATAGTACAAAACTATTTTATCCTCTACTCATAGTGCATAATGTGTAATTACCCAATACTATATTTTTTAACATATTTAGGTATAAGGTATTTTACATTATGCTTTGGGTGTTTAAAAAAAAATAGATTTTTTACTTTTAACCTAAAACTATTTAATTCTTTACTTTTAATCTAAAACTATTTGATTTTTTTTTTTTTTACTTTTAGCCCAAAACTTTTAATCTTTACTTTTAACCAAAAACTATTTAATTTTTACTTTTGAAGGGGTATGGTCCCAAAAAGCCGCGCAACCCCCTATAAGGTCGCGCGGGACCATACTCCTTAATCATCAATTTTCTTGTTTACTAACCTCGCGCGGTCTACAACATATCTGTGTAACGCTGCGCGAGGTCCACATAAGAGTAAACTCCAGTTAGCAACACTTGGCATTCTAAAAAGAACATCTGAAGGCCCATGAAGCTCGCGCGGGGTGATAACGTGCCCAGCAAGAATCATGCGTAACTTCGGCGCGAGGCCTTTCCAGATAGTACACAAGGTTCAAGTGGCAGAATAAAAGAGCCAATCAGGGTCCTTCTGTTCCTGCGCAATCGTGCTCCACGATCGTCTGACATGCAGGAGACAAAAAGTACTTAAGGACGCCTATGTGGCACCAATCACAGGGCAGAGACAACTGCCCCACGATCTCCACTTACCTGCTGATGGCAGAAGGCCGGTCAGGCCGACAACAGTGACACGTGGCTCCAATCACGTTGCGCCAACTCCATAAAGCTCCTAGAAGCCACTAACGGTCGACACCAGTGAGACAAGGAGGATATCCTCCATGTTGTCGCCTTCCGGCCCAAGGCCCATCAGCCCACACCCTCTTACACCTCTCCGGCTATAAATAGAGACTTCACTTCACAGGTTAATTCATTCCATTCCCTCTACTCTCACTTAATACTTTATTCTCTCCCCATATACAGTCGCTTATTCTCACGCCGGAGCCCGGTTAAGAGGGAAACCCCCACATTCCCCTCTTAACGAGTAAGGGTGTTCTGTTTTGCAGATAAACACGATCATTAGGAGCTCAGGAAACTTACAAGGAGATTAACCATCATGGTAGAAACATAAACCAAACTGATTAGTCCCTTAATTGGTTCCGTGTTTCTTCATTGGCGCCCACCGATTTTTTCTACAAACCACTTTCATCTTCTTATTTCCTGAGTTTTCACTGCTTTTCTTCCTTCGATCATGGCTGGTCAAGGAATCATTCCCGAATTTGTTGGTCTTGGAGCGGACCCTAACGCAGCTTTGGGGGTGGATAACCAAAACATCCAACCCCAACACGTTGAAGAAATCGGCGAGATCGAGATGGCCAACACTGGGGGTCCTCGCGGGAGCTTCACCCGCATCAATCAAACTACCCCAGGAAACAACGGTGCCGGACCTTCGAACACAGCTCCACCTCAGAATATCTCAGCGCTATTAGGGATACCAGAAGACGAAACCCCAGCCTCATGGTACGCCAAGCAACTCGCCAATGAAGAAACACGGAACCAATTAAGGGACTAATCAGTTTGGTTTATGTTTCTACCATGATGGTTAATCTCCTTGTAAGTTTCCTGAGCTCCTAATGATCGTGTTTATCTGCAAAACAGAACACCCTTACTCGTTAAGAGGGGAATGTGGGGGTTTCCCTCTTAACCGGGCTCCGGCGTGAGAATAAGCGACTGTATATGGGGAGAGAATAAAGTATTAAGTGAGAGTAGAGGGAATGGAATGAATTAACCTGTGAAGTGAAGTCTCTATTTATAGCCGGAGAGGTGTAAGAGGGTGTGGGCTGATGGGCCTTGGGCCGGAAGGCGACAACATGGAGGATATGCTCCTTGTCTCACTGGTGTCGACCGTTAGTGGCTTCTAGGAGCTTTATGGAGTTGGCGCAACGTGATTGGAGCCACGTGTCACTGTTGTCGGCCTGACCGGCCTTCTGCCATCAGCAGGTAAGTGGAGATCGTGGGGCAGTTGTCTCTGCCCTGTGATTGGTGCCACATAGGCGTCCTTAAGTACTTTTTGTCTCCTGCATGTCAGACGATCGTGGAGCACGATTGCGCAGGAACAGAAGGACCCTGATTGGCTCTTTTATTCTGCCACTTGAACCTTGTGTACTATCTGGAAAGGCCTCGCGCCGAAGTTACGCATGATTCTTGCTGGGCACGTTATCACCCCGCGCGAGCTTCATGGGCCTTCAGATGTTCTTTTTAGAATGCCAAGTGTTGCTAACTGGAGTTTACTCTTATGTGGACCTCGCGCAGCGTTACACAGATATGTTGTAGACCGCGCGAGGTTAGTAAACAAGAAAATTGATGATTAAGGAGTATGGTCCCGCGCGACCTTATAGGGGGTTGCGCGGCTTTTTGGGACCATACCCCTTCAAGTCCCCCCAGTCCAGTGCTGCACCATGCGCAAGGCAAGTGGTTGGAGCTCTGGACTTAAGAAAATAAAGTAAAATGATGCTTTTGGCTTTGGTAGACGGCGCGCGTGTAAGTTGTTGGTTACTAAGGCGCGGCTACCAGGCTTGTTGTTGGCTTTGTTATTAGCTTTAACACGAAGTTTCTAATGACTTTGGGCGGGAAAAACCTCGAAATTCGAATTTTCTGACAGGTTGGTGCAAAAGTCGTGGTTGGTGACGACTGAGTTGACCTCTGACGGTTACCATCAACTTGTCGCTGACGGTTCAGATTTTCGTCAGGAGAGTGAGGCTCACGCGCGCGTGATAACCGTCACTCCGGGAAATACGCCTTACGTGGCGCTTTCTGGTTGGCCTTGCTTGGGGCGGTTTTGGCACGGTTACCCATCGCATTAAATGCGATGGGTATATATATATCCGGAGAGATGTGAGGCTCATCACTTTCTCTTCCACTATTCTTTTACTTCCTCTCAAACGTCTTTGAATCTTCAAAGTTTGAAGAACACGGTTGCAGCAGATCTTCAAGTTCTTGAAGAACAACGTCGCAGATTATCAGGCTTGTTTCCAGAACATTCAAGACCCTTGTCTTATCTATCGATGGCTGAGGAGCAGCACGAAGATAACCCCGGAGAAGAAGGTCCTGTACCTGTTCTCCGGTGGGATTTAGGGCTTTTTGAACAGCTTTCTCGTAGTTTCCGGTTCCCACCGGAGTGGGATGCCCGGTACCCCGGCCAGAACCAGACGGCCGCTGATGCACCGCCGGGGTACATCACCTTATTCGAAGACTTCTTCCATCAGGGCAACTTCTGGTTGCCAGCGACTAACTTCATGGCTCATGTTCTTCAATATTATGGGTTCCATATATCTCAAATGAGCCCACCCGGAATGGTTCGGGTTCGACACTTCGAGTTCTTGTGTTGGGCTCATGGCATAGAGCCAACTGTAGATAGATTCCGGGTTTTCTACCAACTTCAGAGGAATATGGGTTTTTATTCCTTCGCCAGTCGAGGCACGGCGAAGAAGATACTTTTAAACCCTCCTAAGAGTTTTCATGACTGGAAACCTAAGTTTTTCTATATACGGGAGGAGGTAGTTCCGATACCCATGACGTTTCGCGCCTCGACTGAAGCGATCGTGAAGGAAGACTTGGAGATCCCCAAGACTGAGGCTTGGTATCGGGAGCTTACTGCCACCCCAAACCGAGTGTTTGGGGAGAATGTCTTGGTAGCGGCGCGGATGAGCGATCAGTGGCCGCCTGATAGCAAGGAGGTTCCTATCTTAATGATTGATGACGAAGGTTAGTAATTTTCTTAATTTTACTGATCTTTCGGGGCTTGCATTTTTCCTTTTTTTTATACGATTTATCTTGTAGAGGTGCGTTTGTATCAAGCTGCCTTCGCCACTTTTGGCGGTAAAATGGGCGTGCGCCCGCTTCAAGACGGAGAGCAATATTGGTATGACCAAATAAGGGATAACTTTATGTATCCTGTTGCTGATGCGTTCGCCTTGCCGCCCACTGCAAACGAAGGTGCGCACATACCGAACCCTCGCCCTTTGCGCTCTGTGACTTCTGCTGGGAAAGAGGTTATCTATCTTTCCAGCGAGGAGTCTGTAGGATCCTCGAACGGAGAGCTAAGTTCGTGGTCTAACGTCTTTGCAGGTGTGTTGCGCGACTTGGGTATTGACCCAGAAGAGAAGAAGAAGAAAAAACCAGTGAAGAAGAAGAAGAAGGATGCTGAGGTGACCTGCAAGGGTGCTGGGGGTAGTCGCGCAACCACTGGTGTTGCGGATAAAGGTATTTTTCGCCTCCGTCAGAGTGACTTGAGAGGTTTCGTGATTGTTAGTGACTCACTTGAAGGTTTGTCGCGCGCAGGCGGAAAGAAGACTGGAACTGGTGGCTCAGGGAGCGCGGGTTCTCGCAACCCGGACGCTGGCGCTACTCCTTCCTCTGTTGCGCATGAGGAGGAAGAGGAAGAAGAAGAGGAGGCTGCTGAAAAGTTGATCAGCAGAAAAAGAACGAGGAGCGAGGCGCTTGCTGGTGTGTCCATTGCGTCGAAGGTTGGCGGGGCTCTAGTGCTTGGTAAACAGAGCAATTTGCGCTCACATTATAGGTTCTCTCCTGGTAAGTTTGTTTTTAGCTCTTCCTTGTTGTTGCTCTTTTTCTTGATCCCTTGGTTTTTGCAGAGGGTAAGAAGAAAACCCCTGAGAAGGGTGTTGTGATTACGGAGCCAGAGCCAAAGAGGCCGAAGATTACCGTTAAATCTTCTAAGGCTGCTGGCGCTGAGACTGCCAAAGACAAACATGTCGCTGAAGGTGATAAGGCGAAGGCTGTCGAAGAGAAGAGGAAAGTTGATGAAGAGCGTAGGAAGAAAGCTGATGAGGATAAGAGGAAGAAAGCGGAGGAGGAGAAGAAGAGGAAAGCCGAGGAAGATAGGAAGGCTGAGGAAGATAGGAAGGTTGAGGAGGCGAGGAGGAAAGCCTCTGAAGTGGAGAAGGAGAAGCAAAAGGCTGTTGAAAAGCCTAGTGGTGATTCCTTGGGGTATACCGGTGCCGCTGCTATCACTATCCAAGAGAAAGCGCAGGGTCCGGAGGTTTTGAGCGTTGCGGGGTCTGTAAAGCCCCATCAAGAGAGAAGGAAAGATCCTGAGGTTGAAAGACCTACCCGCCCTACGTATGTTTCTAGTGGCGCGAGCTCTGGTGGCGCCGGGGGTTATAATCCGCAAGCTATCGGGGCGAAGGATACTCTTGGAGGCATCTACTATAAAAGTTATACTGAAGAGGAGCGCGGTAATGCTCCCCACCAGGCTCCCTGGAATTTGAGGCAGAAGGACACCTTTCAAGAGTTTGGCCCTTGCCGCGATTGGTTCTTAAACTCTTTCACTCCTGGTGAGGTTAATAGGCAGAAGGCGAAGACTCATGAAGGGCTGTACCGTACTTACATGCTCGGGGAGGCGAATGCTCGCGCTGCTAACCACCAAATCGTCCGTGAGTGGCGGACAATGGTTAGGGAGCGGTCGGATTGGGAGAGGTACCGCGAGCGGATGTTGAAGCGTATAAGTGAATTTGAGAAGTCAAAAGCCGCCCTTGATGAAGAGAAGGCCAAGCTTGAGGCTGATAAGAAGGCAGAAGACTGGGGGCGCGAGGGCCTGAAAAACAAGCTTCATGCTGCTGAACAACAGCTGTCTAAGGAGAAAGCTGAGTTCAAGCGCATATGCGCGAAGGATAATGAGCGCGCGGCTGCGGATCGTAACAAGATTGTCAACCTTGAGGCTAAGGTTGTGGAGTTGACGGCGAAACTCGAAGATGCGTAAGCTGCTAAGGTTGCTAGGGAGCAACTTGAGGTTTGTGCAACTTAAACTTTTTCCTTGTGTGCTTTGTTTGCAATATATCCTAAGTCCTGTCCTTTTTAGGTTGAGCTTGCTGATGCGAAGGTGCAGCTGTCGGGCAAGGACAAGGATCTTCGGGCCAAGGATGTCGAGATCGCTGAGCTTAAACGCCGCCTGCGAGAGCAGGTTGACAAAAGTGAATCCTTGGAGATCGATCTGGAGGCTGAAAAGTCTAAGGCTGCCTCAGCTGAAGAGGCGAAGCTTAGGGCTGAGGAAGCTCGTGATGTTAGTACTGCAGCTCTTAATGTAGCGCAGACTAATTATGCTGAAGCTCAGGGTATCGTGGATACTCTTGTCTCTGACGCCGAGTGGCTGCGCGGCCGGGGAATAGTTCTGGTATATCTGAAACTTTGGTTTTTACTTGCCAATTTAGTTCTTAACTTGCTTATTTTGATGCAGATGGCTAACTCGATTCTGAATGCTGGCGAGCTGGACCAGACTGTCGCTGCTCTCATTGATGCTTCACGCGCTGTTGGACATCGCGGGGGTTATATGGAGTGTGCGCAGCATGCCGCAGAAATGTTTGGACAAGAGTTTGATACCAGTCATTGCTCGGTAACTGACGGAGCTGATGCCGAATTGGCTCGAGCTGAAAATTCTTATAATCATTTAGCCTTACCTGTGATGGATTTGGTCTCGAAGGCTCTAGAACATGATGACTGGTGTGCACGTATGAAGGGCATTCTTGATCCACCAGAGCACGTAGAACTCTCCGACGAAGATGAAGCGGCGGGCAATGATGGTGGAAACGATGGTGATGGCGGTGAGCCTGGCGGTGATGGCGATAAAGGCGATAAGCATGATGACAGTGGAGATGATGAATTCGAATAGGTTTGTCAACAGGCTTTGTGCCTTGTAAAAAAATTCAGTAGGTTTCTGATGTAACTCTTTGCGCGGGCGCGCTTTTATCTAATGAATGACATTGCGTTTTTATAACTGTTGCGCGGTTGCGCTTATTAAATAGTATGTTTGCTTACTTTCCCGTTACAATTATTGCACTGTTGTTAGAAACTTTGGTTAAGTTAGCGCGAATAAATGTAAGAGAGGCTCTTGTGCGAGCATAACTGGAGTGTTTTCGTGCTAATCAGAAGTTTAACATGCATTTGTAACGAAATAAGTCGGATAGTGATAAAAGAGCATGTCGTATGCTTTCATTAATTACGTAGGCGCTTAGGCCGAGATACATTGCTTGTAACATAAAAGGCGTGTAGCCAACATAAGAACGTAAGGGGCGCGTAGCCGACATTAGTGGATAAAGGCGCGGGGCCTAACATAGTCATATATAGCATTTGCGCAGTTGTTGCGCATTCCACGTGCGCGGGATGATGTGTCCATCCAGGGTGCGCAATTTGTAAGCCCCTTTTCCTAGCACTTCGTGAACCAAGTATGGGCCTTCCCATTTGGGTGCTAGTTTTCCTGGGCGTTCGGTGTTTGAGGCTTCGTTGTCTCGAAAGACATATTCCCCTGGAGTGAAGGTACAGATGCGGACTCGCGCGTTGTAGTACCTCTCCAGTTGTGTTTTGTACTTGGCTTCTTTGATTCGCGCGATTTCGCGCCTTTCCTCTAGCAAATCCAAGTCAAGACGACGCTCTGCCTCGTTGTCGATTGCGTTGACTACTGTCAAACGCGGAGAGGGCAGGCCAACTTCTGCCGGGATAACCGCTTCTGAGCCATAGACTAGGCTAAAAGGGGTTTCGCCGGTACTTGTTTTTGGCATGGTTCGGTGAGCCCACAAGATACTCGGGAGCTCATCCACCCAGCCTCTTCGCTTGGTGCCCAGTCGGGCCTTGATCCCTTCGACAATACACTTGTTTACACTTTCAACCTGCCCGTTGCCTTGAGGATGCGCAACGGAGGAGAAAGTGTGTTCAATCTTCAACTCCTTCATCCAGTTTTGGAGGTCTTCAGACGCAAAGTTGGTGCCATTGTCAGTTACAATCTTGAGTGGGAGCCCAAATCGGCAGATGATGTGTTCCCAAATGAACTTGCGCACCATCATGGTTGTAGTTGAAGCAAGGGCTTTGGCCTCCACCCATTTTGTGAAGTAATCGACGGCCACTATTATAAACTTGACGGCGCCGGGAGCGTCTGGGAAGGGTCCTACCATGTCGATTCCCCACTACTGAAAAGGCCAAGCAGTGGATACGGGAATCAGGTCGTTCTTGGGGCGCAGGGTTTTTGGATAGTGCCGCTGACAGGAGTCGCACTTGCGCAGCTCCTTCAGGGCATCAACATGCATCCCTGGCCAGTAATACCCGGCGTTCATAATCTTCGCAACAACCATGCGTGGTCCCGCATGGATGCCGCAGATTCCTTCGTGAATCTCCCTTATCAGATAATGTGCATCTTGAGGGTCCACGCAGCGCAGTAGTGGCCCCAAGAAGGACTTGCGGTATAAGATACCACCATTCATTTCGTACTGCAGAGCTTTGTTCTGAATCTTTCTTGCCTCTGCCCTATTCTCTGGGAGTATTCCTTCTTTCAAGTACTGAATGATAGGGGTCATCCAGGATGGCTGCCCTATCTCGATCACATTGACTTGTCGTAACAAGACTGACGGGTTCTTGAGTACCTCGATTCTTACATCTTTGGCAAGATGTTGGAAGGATGTTGAAGCAAGCTTGCTCAAAGCGTCAGCTGGTTTGTTTTCAGAGCGATTGATGTGGATGACCTTGTGAGACTTGAACTGTTGAAGCAACTCTTTTGCTTGTTCCAGATATAGGGCCATAACTTCACCCCTTGCATCGTATATACCGTTGACTTGGCTGGCTATCAAGAGTGAAAGAGTTTAAGAAACACGGAACTAATTAAGGGACTAATCAGTTTGGTTTATGTTTCTACCATGATGGTTAATCTCCTTGTAAGTTTCCTGAGCTCCTAATGATCGTGTTTATCTGCATGTAAGTACGGTACAGCCCTTCATGAGTCTTCGCCTTCTGCCTATTAACCTCACCAGGAGTGAAAGAGTTTAAGAACCAATCGCGGCAAGGGCCAAACTCTTGAAAGGTGTCCTTCTGCCTCAAATTCCAGGGAGTCTGGTGGGGAGCATTACCGCGCTCCTCTTCGGTATAACTTTTATAGTAGATGTCTCCAAGAGTATCCTTCGCCCCGATAGCTTGCGGATTATAACCCCCGGCGCCACCAGAGCTCGCGCCACTAGAAACATACGTAGGGCGGGTAGGTCTTTCAACCTCAGGATCTTTCCTTCTCTCTTGATGGGGCTTTGCAGACCCCGCAACGCTCAAAACCTCCGGACCCTGCGCTTCCTCTTGGATAGTGATAGCAGCGGCACCGGTATACCCCAAGGAATCACCACTAGGCTTTTCAACAGCCTTTTGCTTCTCCTTCTCCACTTCAGAGGCTTTCCTCCTCGCCTCCTCAACCTTCCTATCTTCCTCAACCTTCCTATCTTCCTCGGCTTTCCTCTTCTTCTCCTCCTCCGCTTTCTTCCTCTTATCCTCATCAGCTTTCTTCCTACGCTCTTCATCAACTTTCCTCTTCTCTTCGACAGCCTTCGCCTTATCACCTTCAGCGACATGTTTGTCTTTGGCAGTCTCAGTGCCAGCAGCCTTAGAAGATTTAACGGTAATCTTCGGCCTCTTTGGCTCTGGCTCCGTAATCACAACACCCTTCTCAGGGGTTTTCTTCTTACCCTCTGCAAAAACCAAGGGATCAAGAAAAAGAGCAACAACAAGGAAGAGCTAAAAACAAACTTACCAGGAGAGAACCTATAAAGTGAGCGCAAATTGCTCTGTTTACCAAGCACTAGAGCCCCGCCAACCTTCGACGCAATGGACACACCAGCAAGCGCCTCGCTCCTCGTTCTTTTTCTGCTGATCAACTTTTCAGCAGCCTCCTCTTCTTCTTCCTCTTCCTCTTCCTCCTCATGCGCAACAGAGGAAGGAGTAGCGCCAGCGACCGGGTTGCGAGAACCCGCGCTCCCTGAGCCACCAGTTCCAGTCTTCTTTCCGCCTGCGCGCGACAAACCTTCAAGTGAGTCACTAACAATCACGAAACCTCTCAAGTCACTCTGACGGAGGCGAAAAATACCTTTATCCGCAACACCAGTGGTTGCGCGACTACCCCCAGCACCCTTGCTGGTCACCTCAGCATCCTTCTTCTTCTTCTTCACTGGTTTTTTCTTCTTTTTCTCTTCTGGGTCAATACCCAAGTCGCGCAACACACCTGCAAAGACGTTAGACCACGAACTTAGCTCTCCGTTCGAGGATCCTACAGACTCCTCGCTGGAAAGATAGATAACCTCTTTCCCAGCAGAAGTCACAGAGCGCAAAGGGCGAGGGTTCGGTATGTGCGCACCTTCGTTTGCAGTGGGCGACAAGGCGAACGCATCAGCAACAGGATACATAAAGTTATCCCTTATTTGGTCATACCAATATTGCTCTCTGTCTTGAAGCGGGCGCACGCCCATTTTACCGCCAAAAGTGGCGAAGGCAGCTTGATACAAACGCACCTCTACAAGATAAATCGTATAAAAAAAAAGGAAAAATGCAAGCCCCGAAAGATCAGTAAAATTAAGAAAATTACTAACCTTCGTCATCAATCATTAAGATAGGAACCTCCTTGCTATCAGGCGGCCACTGATCGCTCATCCGCGCCGCTACCAAGACATTCTCCCCAAACACTCGGTTTGGGGTGGCAGTAAGCTCCCGATACCAAGCCTCAGTCTTGGGGATCTCCAAGTCTTCCTTCACGATCGCTTCAGTCGAGGCGCGAAACGTCATGGGTATCGGAACTACCTCCTCCCGTATATAGAAAAACTTAGGTTTCCAGTCATGAAAACTCTTAGGAGGGTTTAAAAGTATCTTCTTCGCCGTGCCTCGACTGGCGAAGGAATAAAAACCCATATTCCTCTGAAGTTGGTAGAAAACCCGGAATCTATCTACAGTTGGCTCTATGCCATGAGCCCAACACAAGAACTTGAAGTGTCGAACCCGAACCATTCCGGTTGGGCTCATTTGAGATATATGGAACCCATAATATTGAAGAACATGAGCCATGAAGTTAGTCGCCGGCAACCGGAAGTTGCCCTGATGGAAGAAGTCTTCGAATAAGGTGATGTACCCCGGCGGTGCATCAGCGGCCGTCTGGTTCTGGCCGGGGTACCGGGCATCCCACTCCGGTGGGAACCGGAAACTACGAGAAAGCTGTTCAAAAAGCCCTAAATCCCACCGGAGAACAGGTACAGGACCTTCTTCTCCGGGGTTATCTTCGTGCTGCTCCTCAGCCATCGATAGATAAGACAAGGGTCTTGAATGTTCTGGAAACAAGCCTGATAATCTGCGACGTTGTTCTTCAAGAACTTGAAGATCTGCTGCAACCGTGTTCTTCAAACTTTGAAGATTCAAAGACGTTTGAGAGGAAGTAAAAGAATAGTAGAAGAGAAAGTGATGAGCCTCACATCTCTCCGGATATATATATACCCATCGCATTTAATGCGATGGGTAACCGTGCCAAAACCGCCCCAAGCAAGGCCAACCAGAAAGCGCCACGTAAGGCGTATTTCCCGGAGTGACGGTTATCACGCGCGCGTGAGCCTCACTCTCCTGACGAAAATCTGAACCGTCAGCGACAAGTTGATGGTAACCGTCAGAGGTCAACTCAGTCGTCACCAACCACGACTTTTGCACCAACCTGTCAGAAAATTCGAATTTCGAGGTTTTTCCCGCCCAAAGTCATTAGAAACTTCGTGTTAAAGCTAACAACAAAGCCAACAACAAGCCTGGTAGCCGCGCCTTAGTAACCAACAACTTACACGCGCGCCGTCTACCAAAGCCAAAAGCATCATTTTACTTTATTTTCTTAAGTCCAGAGCTCCAACCACTTGCCTTGCGCATGGTGCAGCACTGGACTGGGGGGACTTGAAGGGGTATGGTCCCAAAAAGCCGCGCAACCCCCTATAAGGTCGCGCGGGACCATACTCCTTAATCATCAATTTTCTTGTTTACTAACCTCGCGCGGTCTACAACATATCTGTGTAACGCTGCGCGAGGTCCACATAAGAGTAAACTCCAGTTAGCAACACTTGGCATTCTAAAAAGAACATCTGAAGGCCCATGAAGCTCGCGCGGGGTGATAACGTGCCCAGCAAGAATCATGCGTAACTTCGGCGCGAGGCCTTTCCAGATAGTACACAAGGTACAAGTGGCAGAATAAAAGAGCCAATCAGGGTCCTTCTGTTCCTACGCAATCGTGCTCCACGATCGTCTGACGTGCAGGAGACAAAAAGTACTTAAGGACGCCTATGTGGCACCAATCACAGGGCAGAGACAACTGCCCCACGATCTCCACTTACCTGCTGATGGCAGAAGGCCGGTCAGGCCGACAACAGTGACACGTGGCTCCAATCACGTTGCGCTAACTCCATAAAGCTCCTAGAAGCCACTAACGGTTGACACCAGTGAGACAAGGAGCATATCCTCCATGTTGTCGCCTTCCGGCCCAAGGCCCATCAGCCCACACCCTCTTACACCTCTCCGGCTATAAATAGAGACTTCACTTCACAGGTTAATTCATTCCATTCCCTCTACTCTCACTTAATACTTTATTCTCTCCCCATATACAGTCGCTTATTCTCACGCCGGAGCCCGGTTAAGAGGGAAACCCCCACATTCCCCTCTTAACGAGTAACGGTGTTCTGTTTTGCAGATAAACACGATCATTAGGAGCTCAGGAAACTTACAAGGAGATTAACCATCATGGTAGAAACATAAACCAAATTGATTAGTCCCTTAATTAGTTCCGTGTTTCTTCAACTTTTAACCCCAAAACTTTTCATCTTTTGCAATTTAACCTCACAACTTTTATACTTTCAATTTTGATCCACTATACTTTTCATTTTTCACAAAATTTTCGTTTTACTTTATGTTCTAAAATTTGCGATTTAACATGGTGTAACGTACGTATGTGGTTAAACGTTTTTATGTCATCTATTTTTTCCCGTTGATAAGCTCATCGTAATGCGCGGGTCCTAGATCGACTTAGTTATTCTTTTATATGTTTTACCTTTCGGTTTAATTTATTCGCATTAATACGCCGCAAAGTAAATAAGTTATTTTTGAAAGAGATAATTCTAAAATAATAAAATGAGATTTTTAGGTAAACTTTTTTTTATCATTAACAATTTAAATATAACAGTTATGTGATTAACCATTCATGCATCGTTCTATAATCATTAAGACGATTTCTATTTGTATTCACGTAACACGTTAGGTGATCTTTTGTTAACAATTTTTTGACGATGTGTTTTATTAGTTACAGGTTGACTCACAATGTGTTATAGTAGTTCATGTTTTAAGAAGGACATGCTGTTGTAATTATTGACGTTGTGTTTTATCAGTTATTTGGTTCATCACGATGTGTTATACCAATTATGATTCACGAATGATATGTCTTTATATTTTTTACTTCTAATTACATGTTTTAAGAGTTTTTTAATATATACATATATGTATATTGTTAGTTTTGAATTATACACATATGTATATGGTCACTTTTTAAACTATGCATATGTGTATATTATGAAACATATATATCCTTAACATAAGAAGTGTAGGAAACCAAGTCAAACGAACTCCGATTGAGTTCATTGCAGTGGTGTTGTAACCGGCCCGTCGAACCCTTGCCAAAAACTCTAACCTCTTAACCCTAAACCATTAAGCTAAACTTTAAATATAAACCCTAAACACTAATTGTAAACCCTAAACCCTATGACTAATGCTTCTCACATTTCTCAATTAACCGAATACTTCTCACACGATCATTACCCTATACATAATACAAACTTATGAGGAATAGTACCACAATAAATTATAAATCGTGGTGTCTTAACTTTTTTATTATATTTTATTTTAAGTTTTAATTAAGTGTTCAAATATTGAAAATATATTAAATCAAATAATTTTATTTTATTACCATTATAGCATACATGAACACTTATAGCTTCAAGAAACATTTCACATAACTGACACATGCACAGTTGCGCACACATGTCTGTTTTTTTAACGGCCAACAAATAAAAGCCCGATTGTTTAGGGTAACTCGAAGATAAAATGCGACATCATATGCCAGTGATAGCAGACAACCCTGGGTAGCCCAATCCAACCATCCCAGTTCCTGGGATAACTCTCCGTCTGAAGGCACACTATGATAAAACTACGTTGAGATCAGATTCAAAATCGAGACCTGTGGTCTTCAACTCAAATCTTCTCTTTCCCTCAATACGAGATGAGCTAAAGCTTTCTGGCGTACACACATGTCTATAAAACACATTATTTGTTTTTTTTACTAAACGGCATAATATTGTGTTTATAATAAGTGATTCTTTAAGTTTGTCAACTTAAAATTGTAAATGACTATACAAATAAATGCATAATAATTAAAATGTTCCTAATAAATGCATAATAATTAAAATGTTCCTGTTTTAGATCACTCCAAGTTTTTTAAAAAGCAATATATTCTACTTTATTCATCTTGAATTATTAATGTCATGTTTTATTTTATTTATACAATTAAAAGTAGAGAAAACAACTAGTGGGCTTTTTGGTAATGCATAAATGTAGTGTGACAACGATGCAAAGTGATTTTGAAGCACAAAACTTGATTTGTAGGCCATATTTATGGGCTTTTTATTCTCCATGAAATTTGACTTATCATAAAGCCCAAATATCCATCAATTTTTTTTTGAGTTAATTACTGTTTTTGTCTCTGTGGTTTGTTAAAAATCAATATTTCAGTCCATTAGCTTAAAAATTGCGATTTCAGTCCTTGTGGTTTCACCTTCGAAACCATTTCAGTCCTTGTGGTTTCACTTTCGTAACCATTTCAATCAATTTATTCTGTAAGTACAGAGACTGAAATGGTTACGAGGTGGACTGCAATGGTTACGAAAGTGACATATCAACAATGGTTACGAAACTGGTCAAACCCCAGGGACGAAATTGACATTTTACTGCATTCGTATGAAATATATTTTTGAGATTTTATTACAAAGCTTGAATCGTTTTCTTCCTTTATAATGTATTTTTAGTTGTAAAACTTAAAAACAAGTTTATACTTATCATATCAGCAAAAGTTGAAACACAACTCAATTCACCCTTAAACTGAATGTCTTAAATATCTAAAGGTAGTTACGTTTTCTTTATCATGTCATTAAATATCTAAAGGTAGTTACGTTTTCTTTGATATAACTACAAAACATATGAAATATATTATCACTTTCAGCAATTGACTCGCATATAAACTTTTTTTCGGGGTGTGATAAATACACCCAATATATAGATAAATATACCAAATTAGTCAAACTTGGTAATGATTAAGTACTTTGATACATTATTTTATTCTAAAGTCAAAAATAATAATTATGTTTTTATATGTTATTTTATTTTATAATACTTTTGTTATTTTTTATATTTTGTTATACTATTATTAGTATTAATATTAATTTTAATAAATAAATAATCAAGACACTTTATTAGGCTTATCCGATGAACCTTCCGATCAAATGGCGGTTCCGGCAAACTCCGGTGAACATGATAGACAGATGGCGGTTCTGGAGAACAGGAACCGGCGACAAAGATGAAAGGAAAAACTGCAAAAAGAAAATTGAGGTGCTTAGTTTGTTTTTAAATTATGTAGTTTTTTATCCTTTAATTGTGTTTTTTATTAATTATTACTGAAAAGTTTTATTCTATTTATCTAATGTTTAACAAATTTAAAATAAATTAATTGTTAACTAAAAAACGAATAAGAAAAGTGAGGGGAGGAGCTGATCATAATATAGGTTTGGGGATGGAGGGGATGGTGATATGCAGATAGTGGATGAAAAGAAAGAGGATGATCATAACATATAAGAAAGTAAATAAAATATTAAATTATTAAAATATTTTTATTTAAGTTGATTGGTTTAAAAGTTGAATAATTTATTCAAAAACATTTGTCAAGTCTTTGTGTTATAACAAAGATTGATTGTATAAAAAGTACTTTATGTTAACTTAAAAAATAATATAAAAGCTAAAAACTATTGATTGTAATTAATAATTAAAAAATAAAATAGAAATATTAGGAAACAAATGCTTTGGGTAATTAATGTCAGCTCTTTTTCTCTTTCCTGCCCACCCTTCTCTCTACTAAAAGGTTGACTTTTGGGTATATTCAACAACACCCTTTTTTTTCATTAGGTTGTATGGTATGAAATGAAGTCTCTAGAGGCTCCATTACGCCACCTCAAAGTCACATAAGACAACTGGCTACATTGCTGTCACACCCCAACCGATGGCGGAAACATCGGGGCATGGCACTGAGCGAAACAGATTGTCCAGAAGTTTCCATAACAACTAAAATTACCAATTAATTAAACAACAAGTCCCATACCATGTCTTAAAAGATAACATAATTATTACAGGCAAAATCTAGTCAAATTGTTCTGTTTCGACAACTCAGATTTCAAGTACAGACAATTGTTTATTGGTTTCTAGACCTTTCCTAGCCTCGATTTCACAGCAAGCAAAGCAAACAAGCATCCTAAGCACCTGTCACATACGTTAAAATAAAAGTCAATACACATAGTGTAAAGGTGAGCATACAAGTTTGATAATAGCATATAGAGTTCGAAATCGTTACGCATAACCAGCATGTACACAGTGTAAAATGAGGCATGTTAGTTATCGACATGAACCTATAATACCAATGACTGCGAGTTGACTGCCCAAGGCAGTTCGTATTGCATGATCACCACCGTGACCCATGTAATTAATTGTCCTTAACAACCCCTGAGTGAACAGGTGCTGAGTCCAAACAAATAGTACTATCATTGCTAAGATAGGTAGACAGCATTCCATGTGTAAACATAACAAACAAGCATTCATTAAGTCACGTATAACATGCGGTAACGGTTAGCGTTTAAAGTATTGCGTAGTGTGTTCGATGTGATTTAGTATAAGTAACGTATGTAACACCCAAAAGTGCGTAAAGCAAAAAGGGATCGAGTATACTCACAGCGATTGAATTAGTGGATTGAAGGGAGCGCTTAGAGCGGATAATAGCCTGAACAGTTATTGATAACATAACGATAAGCGAGGCGTAAAACGAAACAAGTGTCAGTGGGTCGAACAGCAGTCCGATCGGATGGCAGTCCGTTCGGGCAGCCGGTCATTCGGGTGACAACTCGCTCGGACGGTCATCCGATCGGTGACCTTTCGAGTGGGTTGTTACTTCCTTTGGAAATGATGTGTTTGCGTATGATGGCTTGACTTTTGAAGTTTTTGTTGTAGCATTTTGAAAACATTGAAGTATCTCTACCTTTCAGGTCGGTCGATCGAATGACCGTTCGATCGGGCGACAGTCCGATAGGTTGGGCACTTCAGCGAGAACAAGTTCACAGTAGGTTGTCACTCGATCTGACGGTTGTTCGATCGGGTGGAAACACATGTGCATTGAACATGTTGAAAAAAATTTTAAGTATTGAAGTTCCAAAACATCACATAGTCGGATGGTCGGTCGATCGGGTGGTAACTCGATCGGACGACAATCCGTTCGGTGTTCCAAAACTCTTGAAGCTTGATTTGAAAACTAAATGTGGGGCCAAGGTGCAAGTCGTTCGGGTGGCCGATCGTTCGGGTGGCTGTCCGTTCGGACGGCAGTCCGATCGGACGACACTCCATCCTGGTCGACCTGATTGTCTTCTTCCTTGGTCATTCTGGTAGTTTGTCATTTTATCGAGATGATTTGATAACGTATTAGACAACAGAAACCTCGTCACGACTTAGTAACCTGATCGGACAGGAATCACCCAAATTCGGCCGGTTAACTGTTCGGACGGTGTTTCTTGTTTAACCCGAAATCGGTTTTGAGTGCATTGAGTGTATTGAGTGTAAAAGAGTTGAAAGAAGGTTAGAAACCATCTTAGGCTAGGACTGTAACACCCCGTGTTTTCGGAAGTCAAAGTCAAGGTCAAAGTCAACGGCCGATTGTACGAATTTGACTTATAGTAATTTCCTTATTTTTATTATATTATGTGGAGTAAGTGTTGTTAATTGCTAAAATCGATGCGTGTTAATCGCTATCTAATCGACTTACGACTGTGAATTATAGGAAGTAACAATGCGATAAAGTTAACTAATCGATAATCAAGCTATGCTACTCGACATCGAATCGTGAAACAAACCGCAACTCGACTTAATCTGGTTAATTATACGTGTGTGTGCCTTATGTGTTACTTGTGCGTGTCATATATAAATGTGTTGTGGAAATCAATCGAACTAAATCGAAACTCGAAACGCAATCAAACTCAAACTCGAACTCGAATCGCAATCGAACTATGATAATTAGTGGAGAAGAGATTATGCGAGATATGAAGTAGTTGGGACTGAAAGTAATTTGACTAGGAAACCCTATCGTGACGAGCCGCTCGCAATCGAAATCGAAACGTAAAAAATCGACGCGTCGAACAACCAAACCAAGTGCCATCCGGCCGGATAGCCATCCGACCGGATAGCCACTGCGCTACAAAACAGGAGTCATCCGACCAGGATGTCATCCGACCGGATAAGCCATTCGAGCGGTGTGTCATCCGATCGGATAACCCTTTCCTCTTTTGGAATCCTATAAATACCTCTGTCATTGTCATACTTTCCACTTTTGGAAATCCTCTGTCCGAACCGCACGCTCTCCTCACCTTTTCTTCGATTTCTCTCAATCCAGGTAAGATCTCGCCCTAAATCTTGTACTTTCTTGATCTATACGCACTCCTACACCTTTCTAACTTTTAAATCTTAACTTTTAACCGTGAAATCACTAGATTTCGGGTGTTCTAGGGTGACGTCATCATGAGTTCTTCAAGAACTTTATGTTTTGACTTCAATCCACTAAGAATAACCGAGATCTAACCGATTTCCACGCAAACACACAAAGATCTTGTAAAGATCTCGACACAAGAATGGTGAAAAGGGATTGAAAGATGGTTTCTAACTTTCTTTCAACTCTTTTACACTCAAAATGCTCAAAACCGATAGGATCCGACCCTGATTTAGTCTTCTACTCGATTGTAGTGTTGTACTAGCTCAAGATCCGGATTCTACTAACGAGACTGCCGATTTCGGGTTAGCCAAGACCAACCGTCTCGAGCCGGTAATCGGCCGGACTAGGGTGATTCCTGGTCGGGTTGGTCATCTGGGTCGAACTAGGGGTTCTGTTGGCTAACACGTTGTCAAAGTGTCTCGACATAACGACAAACCATCAAAACGATCAAGTGTAGGACGAACGGAACAATCGGAACGGATTGCTGTCCGACCGGATTGCTGTCCGATCGGATAGGTCATCCGAACGGATTGTCATCCGAACGGATCACACTTGGGTCCCACCTTTTAAACAACCTTATTTAGAGTTTGAGTATTGAACGAAATGTAATCCGATCGGACGACCATCTGACTGGATTACTCTTCGGATCATGAGATACTAAGACTTGAAGGACTTAAACAATTTTCCACATGTTCAATAACAAGGTTGCCATCCGATCGGATTGCCATCCGATCGAATGACGCTTCTGTTGTGAACTTGCTTTCAGGAAGTAACCTCGTCACTAAGTCGCCGTCCGACCGGGTGACCATCCGAACGGATTGTCATCCGCACGACCAGTCATCCGATCGACCGACTTGATGGATAGAGATACTTTCATGTTTTCAAAATACTACAACGAAAACTTCAAAAGTCAAACAATCGTACACAAACACATTCTCTTTATAGGAAGAAACAATCCACTCGAAACATCATCCGACCGGACCACTGTCCGACCGGACGACCACCCGAACGGATTGTTATCCGCACGGATTGCTGTCCGATCGGATTACCATCCGATCGAACCACCATCCGACCCTATCGCACTTTGTAACGTTTTACGCTTCGCTTATCGTTATACTATCTAATCTACTCAGGCTAACCTTACTCGCTAAGCGCTCCCTTCAATCCTTTCATCGCTGTGAGTATACTCCATCCCTTTTTGCTTTATGCACTTTTGGGTGTTACATACATTACGAATATTCAAACTACAACAATCACACTACTCAATACTATTTGAACGCTAACCGTTAATGCATGTTATACGTGGCTCATGAATGCTTGTTTGTTATGTTTACACATGGAATGCTGTCTACCTGCCTTAGCAACGATAGTACTATAGTTTGGACTCAGCACCCGTTCACGGGGGTTGTTAAGGATCATTACTTGCATGGATTACGGTGGTAATCATGTATTGCGAACTGCCTCGGGCAGTCAACCCGCAGTCATTGGTATCGATGGATCTATGTCGATAACTAACGTACTTCATTTCACTATGTATACGTGCTGGTTATGCGTAAACGAATTCGGACTTTATATGCTATTATCAAACTTGTATGCTCACCTTTACATTATATGTATTGACTTTATTTTAAAGTATGTGACAGGTGCTTAGGACGCACACTTGGTAGGAAAGTGAGGCTAGAATAAAGCTTTAGAGCCCAATAAATAGTTGTCTATAGATAACGAATCAAGGGTCTCTAGAAGCAGATAAACAATTGCTGTCTATTTAAATCTGAGTTGTCGGAACATAATATTTGCCTGGATTTTGTCTGTAATAATTGATTTACTGTTTGAGATACGGTATGGGACGTATTATTTAAATTGAATAGTATTGATAATTGTTATGGAAACTTCTGGACAATCTGTTTCGCTCAGTGCCATGCCCCGATGATTCCACCATCGGTTGGGGTGTGACAGATTGGTATCAGAGCCATAACTATTGGGAATTAGGCAAGACTCGACCTAGTCTGGGTCGGTGTCTTAGAAACCTAGTCTATAGTTAGGAACCAACAGACCGATTTGTGCATAACCAGTAGGGATTATGTACGAGCTTATTCCTCGCTATTCTCGTTTATGCTACACTATCACTACACTCGAATTTGCAGTTATAAATAGGCGATATAGTCGAGAATAGGTGTGAACACCACAAAATCTTGACTAGATTGGTTAAATTAATGCTGTTTTATCAACTTATCAATGATTTCTTCCTTCGTTTTCAACAACGAACGCTTGTTCAACGGGGAAATTATACCAAATCAGGAGTGAAATCCGTATTTTGATGAATAATCTCCTCTATTTTATCAAAAACAGGGATGAAGTTGTCAAGCCAGGGGTGAAACCCTAACCTTGACGACTTGTTCCGCACATTTTATAAAAACTCCCACCAAAGTCTCAACGGACTCCAACGACCTGAAGTTACGACATGATTAACGGGATGTGTGCCAAAGGCCCAAGAATCGAGGCAAGGACACAGTCCTGCAAGTCAAACGTAGACGACGAGTCCTTGGGAATAGTTGAATCGCTTTGGTTAGTCGAAGTCTACTAGCCGCAGACAGTCTATCTCTCGATTTTTACTTGTGTCTCAAATTTTGAACCCGCAACTGCTGACTCTGATAATTCATTGATTTTATGTGCTTATATATGTTTACCTGTCTATGTGTTAAATTTTTGGAGATTTACTCGATTTTTGCTTTCGCTTCGATCGACACGAACGACTCGCACTGCTTTTCTATCTCAAATCGCTAACAAATCGCTGAATTTTGGACAACCTTATGCTATGATGTACGCTTATACTACGCTATTCGATATACTGAAACGCGATCGCAATTCTCGATTAATCGCAAACATTGAATGATAGGTTTCTGTATTCTGACTGCCTCTTGTGTTGAAGATGTTTCTGTGATTCCGTGCTTAGGTGATAATGTGATTATGTGCTCTACGTGCTATGTGCTTATGTGATTTTGTGATTATATGGTTCTTCGTCCTGCATGGTTATATGTCTATGTGTTTACGTGTTACGTGTTACTGAGCTTTAGTAGTAGTAGACGTGTGAGGTGAGATTCGAATACAATGTGATGAGTCATGTGACGATGTCTGTTGCAGACAATGTCGTCTGGATCCCGTCACGCACTTTCTCGTCAAGAAAAGAGAGACAAACGCCTTGCTTCCATCATCGCTAAAAGTGTAGCAAAGGCCGTGAGTGATGTTTATGAGAATGCCAGCAAATCGTCTGAGGAATCGAGAACCGAAGCTCCTAAAGCTACCGCGAAGACCTTCAGTTTCAAGCAATTCAAGTCGTGTGGGCCAAAAGAATTCACTGGCGATGGAGGTCCCACTGCACTAATTCACTGGTTTGATTCCATTGAGGTTACTCTGCGACAGAGTGGTTGCCCCGATGACCTCTGTACTCTGAATGCTACCGGCGTTTTCCAGTCCCGTGCACTAGACTGGTGGACGGCCGAGAGGAACAAGCGAGGGAATGATGCAGCCTACGGTCTGTCGTGGGACGAGCTCAAGGAAGTTATGCTAGAGGAATTATGCCCTCCTCACAAACGTCAAAAGCTAGAAGATGAATTTTGGCACATACAGCAAAAGGATGGTGACAATGCTGGTCTCACTGCTCGTTTCAAACAGCTCAGCATTATCTGTCCCAATCAAGTCAAGACTCCCAACATGGCAATCAAGAAGTACATCCGGGCCCTGCCCGACTGCGTTGCTGATTTCGTGCAAGCGGCTAAGACTACGACGATCGAGGAAACTTATCTACTGGCCGCTGAAATCAACGACAAGCGGGTTAAGGCTGGTGTCTGGGATAAGACTTCGAAGCATCTGCATCAAGCTACCGCTACCGCACCAACTGCTAAACCCACCTCATCGAGCAATAAAAGGAAGAACAAGAGAAAGAACAGCTCCAGCAACAAGAACTGTGCGATCACTGCTGCACCATTTCAATCCGTACCAACTCAACAGCGCCAAGTGGCAGTGCCTGCGGCCAATGCACCTCTTCCTAAGCGTGCATACACTGGGCCACATCCGCTCTGCCCTACTTGCACCTACCACCACCCGACTGCCATTGCTTGCCGTTTTTGTGCTCATTGCAATGTATACGGCCATTTTACTGCTAACTGCCGTATCCGACAAGCTCCTGCTCAGCAAGCTCTACTCACTGCCCCACATGGTCAACAAGCACCTCCGGCACCCGCGGTCAAAGCCAGAGCCTGCTTCGCATCTGGCGACCCGAACCATTTCGCCAACATGTGCCCAAACAGGGTCGTGAAACAAGAGCCTCAGCAACAACAGCCACAGCAGCAACAACAGCAGCAATAACAGGCAGCACGCGCCAGAACTTTCAACATCAACGTGCGTCAAGCCCAGGCCGACAACAACGTGGTCAATGGTACGTTCCTTGTGAATGGTATTTATGCATCATGTTTGTTTGATACTGGAGCTGATAATTGCTTTGTGTCATTCGAATTCGAGAAACTCCTTAATCGTAAACGCTCCAATCTATCCTCGACATTCGATGTTGAATTCGCTACTGGAAGAACTGTCGCCGTCAATTCTGTCCTTCGTGATTGTACTCTTGAGCTCAACAATCACATCTTCCCAATTGACCTTATTCCGATGCAACTCGGAAGTTTTGACGTCATAGTAAGCATGGACTTTCTTCGAGAAAACCATGCTGAAGTTGTGTGCTTCGACAAGATGATTCGATTCTCGCTCGCGAATGGTGACTTATTGTGTGTATACGGTGATACGACTTCAAAAGGTCTCAAGCTTAAGTCATGTGTGCAAGCTAGCAAGTATCTCCGCAAGGAATACAGGGCTTTCTTGGCTAACATTGTAGTAGCAGAGAAGGAAAAGAAAGAGAAGAAGGAAGTGAAAGACGTTCCTGTGGTTCGAGAATTTCCTAATGTTTTTCCAGAGGATCTTCCTGGGCTACCACCAAGTCGTGATATCGACTTTCGTATAGACCTCGTCCCTGGAGCTAACCCTATTGCCAAGGCTCCCTACCGACTCACGCCATCCGAAATGCGTGAACTCTCAAACCAACTCCAGGAATTACTTGATAAAGGCTTCATTCGCCCGAGCACCTCTCCATGGGGCGCGCCAGTCCTTTTCGTTAAAAATAAGGATGGGTCGTTCAGGATGTGCATCGACTACCGGGAATTGAATAAGTTAACTATCAAGAACCGATATCCCCTACCTCGTATTGACGACTTGTTTGATCAGCTACAAGGCACTACATGCTTCTCAAAGATCGATCTACGTTCAGGCAATCACCAACTGCGTATACAAGAGGAGGATATACCCAAAACCACATTTCGCACCTGATACGGTCACTACGAATTCGTTGTCATGCCTTTTGGTTTAACCAACGCACCAGCGGTTTTCATGGATCTGATGAATCGCGTGTGTAAACCATACCTCGACCGTTTCATCATCGTATTCATTGACGACGTCTTGATCTATTCCAAATCGAAAGCCGAACACGCGCAACATCTATGTTTGGTTCTCGAGTTACTCCAGGGGAATCGACTCTATGCCAAGTTCTCCAAGTGCGAATTCTGGTTGGAGGAAGTTCAATTTCTGGGTCACATTGTTAATAGTCAACGCATTCACGTCGACCCTGCGAAGATTGAAGCTGTCAAGAGCTGGGTTACGCCTAAGAACCCGTCTGAAGTCCGCTCTTTTCTCGGACTAGCGGGCTATTATCGACGATTCATTGAAGGATTCTCGAAGATTGCTGTGCCGCTTACCTCTCTCACGCACAAAGACAAGCCTTTTGTTTGGGGAACTGAACAAGAGTCTGCCTTTCAAACCCTCAAGCATAAGCTTTGCAATGCTCCTGTTCTCACATTGCCCGACGGAAACGACGATTTCATTGTCTACTGTGATGCTTCCAACCTCGGTCTTGGTTGTGTTCTCATGCAACGGGACAATGTTATAGCCTACGCGTCTCGTCAGCTCAAAATCCACGAGAAGACCTATACAACCCATGATCTCGAGCTAGGCGCGGTTGTTTTTGCGTTAAAGATTTGGCGACACTACCTGTATAGTACCAAATGTACGATCTTCACCGATCATAGGAGCCTACAACATATCTTTAACCAGAAGGAACTTAATATGCGTCAACGCCGATGGGTAGAACTTCTCAACGATTACGCCTGTGAGATCCGTTATCACCCAGGCAAGGCGAATGTTGTTGCCGACGCACTTAGCAGACGGAGTTACCTGCTTAGCACTCGTAATGTTCAAGCCCAACACGATCTCGAAACCCTTATTCGTGAAGCCCAGCATGCATGTTTTAACGAACGCACCCTGAAGAGAGAAAGAATCTACCACGATGGATCCCAGCTTGTGAGCAAATCGAATGGGATATTCCACTTCCTGGACCGAATCTGGATCCCTAAGCGAACCAATTTGAGACAGATCCTGATGGACGAAGCCCGCAAATCCCGGTATTCTGTTCATCCCGGTGCTGACAAAATGTACCAGGATCTTCGTTATAAGTACTGGTGGCCGAGTATGAAAAGGGATATCGCTCTCTACGTCGGAAAATGCCTAACTTGTGCTAGAATCAAGGCCGAACATCAAAGACCCTCTGGCTTACTCGAACAACCACCAATTCCCATGTGAAAGTGGGAAAGTATAGCCATGGACTTTATAACCAAGCTACCGCACACGTCGTCAGGTCACGACAGCATTTGGGTTGTGGTCGACCGTTTGACAAAGTCAGCTCACTTTCTGCCGATACGAGAAGACTACAAGGTAGAACGATTAGCCCGAATCTACACCGACGAGATCATTTGTAATCATGGGACGCCTCGTGACATCATCTCTGATCGTGATGCTCGGTTTACCTCATGACTGTGGGAAACGTTTCAAACGGCACTCGGTACATCGCTTAATCTAAGTACCGCATTCCACCCTCAAACTGATGGTCAGACTGAAAGAACGATTCGTACTCTTGAAGACATGCTCCGTTCGTGTGTCTTAGACTTCGGCGGTAATTGGGATAAATACCTGCCGTTAGTCGAATTCTCGTATAATAACAGCTATCATTCTAGCATCCAAATGGCACCATTCGAGGCATTATACGGAAGAAGATGTCGATCGCCTATTGTGTGGCACGAGATCGGTCACTCGCAACTAACCGGTCCTGAGCTACTGCAAGAAACGACAGACAAAATTTTCCAAATCCGGGACAACCTAGTGAAAGCTCGGGATCGACAGAAAAGTTACGCCGATAAAAAGCGCAAGCCCCGTGAATTTGACGTTGGTGACTACGTACTCCTAAAGGTATCACCTTGGAAGGGTGTAGTCCGATTCGGCAAAAAGGGAAAACTCGCGCCTCAATATGTTGGACCTTTTAAGATTCTGGAAAGGATCGGAAAAGTCGCCTACAGACTCGAACTACCGGAGGAACTTAGTAAAGTCCACCCGACTTTCCACGTGTCAAACCTCCGAAAGTGCCTAGCCAACCACGACTTACATGTCTCTCTCGATGACCTGCAAGTAAACGAAACATTACACTTCGTGGAGAAGCCTGTCGAAATCATGGATCGCCAAACCAAGCAGCTCAGACGCTCTCGCATTCCTATTGTGAAAGTCCGATGGGAAGGCAAACGAGTCGCAAAGTTCACTTGGGAACTCGAAAGCGACATGAAGGCGAAGTACCCGCAGTTGTTTAAAGAGAAAGTCTAGAGAGAGAAAGTGACATCGTGATTCTGGTGCTTTGTATGATTTCATATCAATCAATAGAATCACCGATTATATTACATCTCGTGTGTTTGGTCACGTTCGTGTACGGATTCCGCACGTCACGCGTTCGGTTCGCAATCGTTTCGGAGTCAAAACCGGTCTGAACAGAAAGTTCTCAAACGTGATTCACGGCGTTGTACAGCTTTCAGCTTAATTTCGGGACGAAATTCCCTAAACAAGGGGAGGCTGTAACACCCCGTGTTTTCGGAAGTCAAAGTCAAGGTCAAAGTCAACGGCCGATTGTACGAATTTGACTTATAGTAATTTCCTTATTTTTATTGTATTATGTGGAGTAAGTGTTGTTAATTGCTAAAATCGATGCGTGTTAATCGCTATCTAATCGACTTACGACTGTGAATTATAGGAAGTAACAATGCGATAAAGTTAACTAATCGATAATCAAGCTATGCTACTCGACATCGAATCGTGAAACGAACCGCAACTCGACTTAATCTGGTTAATTATACGTGTGTGTGTGTGCCTTATGTGTTACTTGTGCGTGTCATATATATATGTGTTGTGGAAATCAATCGAACTCAATCGAAACTCGAAACGCAATCAAACTCGAACTCGAATCGCAATCGAACTATGTTAATTAGTGGAAAAGAGATTATGCAAGATATGAAGTAGTTGGGACTGAAAGTAATTTGACTAGGAAACCCTATCGTGGCGAGCCTCTCGCAATCGAAATCGAAACATCAAAAATCGTCGCGTCGAACAACCAAACCAAGTGCCATCCGGCCGGATAGCCATCCGACCGGATAGCCATTGCGCTACAAAACAGGAGTCATCCGACCTGGATGTCATCCGACCGGATAAGCCATCCGAGCGGTGTGTCATCCGATCGGATAACCCTTTCCTCTTTTGGAATCCTATAAATACCTCTGTCATTGTCATACTTTCCGCTTTTGGAAATCCTCTGTCCGAACCGCACGCTCTTCTCACCTTTTCTTCGATTTCTCTCAATCCAGGTAAGATCTCGCCCTAAATCTTGTACTTTCTTGATCTATACGCACTCCTACACCTTTCTAACTTTTAAATCTTAACTTTTAACCGTGAAATCACTAGATTTCGGGTGTTCTAGGGTGACGTCATCATGAGTTCTTCAAGAACTTTATGTTTTGACTTCAATCCACCAAGAACAACCGAGATCTAACCGATTTCCACGCAAACACACAAAGATCTTGTAAAGATCTCGAAACAAGAATGGTGAAAAGGGATTGAAAGATGGTTTCTAACTTTCTTTCAACTCTTTTACACTCAAAATGCTCAAAACTGATAGGATCCGACCCTGATTTAGTCTTCTACTCGATTGTAGTGTTGTACTAGCTCAAGATCCGGATTCTACTAACGAGACTGCCGATTTCGGGTTAGCCAAGACCAACCGTCTCGAGCCGGTAACCGGCCGGACTAGGGTGATTCCTGGTCGGGTTGGTCATCTGGGTCGAACTAGGGGTTCTGTTGTCTAACACGTTGTCAAAGTGTCTCGACATAACGACAAACCATCAAAACGATCAAGTGTAGGACGAACGGAACAATCGGAACGGATTGCTGTCCGACCGGATTGCTGTCCGATCGGATAGGTCATCCGAACGGATCACACTTGGGTCCCACCTTTAAAACAACCTTATTTAGAGTTTGAGTATTGAACGAAATGTAATCCGATCGGACGACCATCTGACTGGATTACTCTTCGGATCATGAGATACTAAGACTTTAAGGACTTAAACAATTTTCAACATGTTCAATAACAAGGTTTCCATCCGATCGAATGACGCTTCTGTTATGAACTTGCTTTCAGGAAGTAACCTCGTCACTAAGTCGCCGTCCGACCGGGTGACCATCCGAATGGATTGTCATCCGCACGATCTGTCATCGGATCGACCGACTTGATGGATAGAGATACTTTCGTGTTTTCAAAATACTACAACGAAAACTTCAAAAGTCAAACCATCGTACACAAACACATTCTCTTTATAGGAAGAAACAATCCACTCGAAACATCATCCGACCGGACCACTGTCCGACCGGACGACCACCCGAACGGATTGTTATCCGCACGGATTGCTGTCCGATCGGATTACCATCCGATCGAACCACCATCCGACCCTATCGCACTTTGTAACGTTTTACGCTTCGCTTATCGTTATACTATCTAATCTACTCAGGCTAACCTTACTCACTAAGCGCTCCCTTCAATCCATTCATCGCTGTGGGTATACTCCATCCCTTTTTGCTTTATGCACTTTTGGGTGTTACATACGTTACGAATATTCAAACTACAACAATCACACTACTCAATACTATTTGAACGCTAACCGTTAATGCATGTTATATGTGGCTCATGAATGCTTGTTTGTTATGTTTACACATGGAATGCTGTCTACCTGCCTTAGCAACGATAGTACTATAGTTTGGACTCAGCACCCGTTCACGGGGGTTGTTAAGGATCATTACTTGCATGGATTACGGTGGTAATCATGTATTGCGAACTGCCTCGGGCAGTCAACCCGCAGTCATTGGTATCGATGGATCTATGTTGATAACTAACGTGCTTCATTTCACTATGTGTACGTGCTGGTTATGCGTAAACGAATTTGAACTTTATATGCTATTATCAAACTTGTATGCTCACCTTTACATTATATGTATTGACTTTATTTTAACGTATGTGACAGGTGCTTAGGACGCACACTTGGTAGGAAAGTGAGGCTAGAATAAAGCTTTAGAGCCCAATAAATAGTTGTCTGTAGATAACGAATCAAGGGTCTCTAGAAGCAGATAAACAATTGCTGTCTATTTAAATCTGAGTTGTCGGAACAGAATATTTGCCTGGATTTTGTCTGTAATAATTGATTTATTGTTTGAGATACGGTATGGGACGTATTATTTAAATTGAATAGTATTGATAATTATTATGGAAACTTCTAGACAATCTTTTTCGCTCAGTGCCATGCCCCGATGATTCCGCCATCGGTTGGGGTGTGACAAGGACAAGGCCCGATTCTATCGGTTTTGAGTGCATTGAGTTTAAAATAGTTGAAAGAAGGTTAGAAACCATCTTTCAATCCTTTTTCACCATGAATATGTTGAGATCTATGCCAGATCTTCGTTTATTTGGGTGGAAATCGGTTAGATCTAAGTTGTTCTTGGTGGATTGAGGCCAAAACATGAAGTTCATAAGAACACCATGATGACATCATCCTAGAACACCTCAAATCTAGTGATTTCACGGTTAAAAGTTAAGATTCAAAAGATAGAAAAGTTTAGGAGTGCGTGTAGATTAAGGAAGTACAAGATTGAGATGGAAAACTTACAAGAATCACGAGTAATCTGAAGAAAAGTAGGCAAGAATGCTGGTCGGATGAGAGTTGCCAAAAATGGTAAGTTTGATGTTGAAAGGAGGGTATTTATAGGGTTTCCCAAAAAGGAAAGGGTGGAATGTGGCTGGTCGATCGAGTTGGCAGCCCGATCGAGTGGCTGGTCGATCGAGCAGCAGCTCGATCGAGCGGCTGGTCAATCGGCTGGTCACTTGGTCGATTGGCCACTTGATTCAAGTGTTCGGTGCGACGAGTTTTGTCGTTTCGATTGCGATTGTGAGCATTGCGATGCGATAGAGTTTCCTATTCAAATTACTTTTAATCCCAACTTCTATATCTAACATACAATTATCCTAAATTCATATTCGTTTTGCGTTTGCGATTCGATTGCGTTTGCGTTTCGATTGCGTTTCGATTGATCACCACAACATAAACATAAATAAACATCCACAAGTAACACATAAGGCACACACACATATTTAACAATATCCAGAATGCGTATTCGAGTTGCGAGCGCGATTGCGGTAAGCGATAAATCGATTTAACATGCGATAAGTAGCGATTACTATGCGATTATTAATAGATACTCCACATAATACAACTAAAGCGATAATAAGATTAGACTAATTACAAGTCAAAGAAGTCAAAACAGGAATTGAGCATGGTGAGACAGATCACAATTAGCAATCTTTTCTTCCTTTGACTTCAATCTTGACTTTGACTTTGACTTTCAGAACACGGGGTGTTACAGCCTCCCCTAGTTGAGGGAATTTCGTCCCGAAATTAGGCCGAAGCCGTAACAAACAATTGCGGATACTTTGCCTTCTTGTCGCTTTCGAGTTCCCAAGTGAACTCTGCGCCTCGTTTGCCTTCCCATCGGACTTTCACAATAGGAATGCGCGAGCGTCTGAGCTGCTTGGTTTGGCGATCCATGATTTCGACAGGGTTCTCCACGAAGTGTAGTGTTTCGTTTACTTGGAGGTCATCAAGGGGTACAATTAAATCATGCTCAGCCAGGCACTTTCGGAGGTTTGACACATGGAAAGTCGGGTGGACATTACTAAGTTCCTTCGGTAGTTCGAGTCTGTAGGAGACTTTTCCGATCCTATCCAGAATCTTAAAAGGTCCAACATATCGAGGCGCTAGTTTCCCTTTCTTGTCGAATCTGACCACACCCTTCCAAGGTGATACCTTTAGGAGTACGTAGTCGCCAACGTCAAATTCAAGGGGCTTACGTCGTCTATCGGCGTAACTTTTCTGGCGACTCCGAGCTTTCAACAAATTGTCTCGAATTTGGAGGACTTTGTCAGTCGTTTCTTGCAATAGCTCAGGACTGGTTAATTGCGAGTGACCGATCTCGTGCCATACAATAGGCGATCGACATTTTCTTCCGTATAAAGCCTCGAATGGTGTCATTTGAATGCTGGAATGATAACTGTTGTTATACGAGAATTCGACTAACGGCAGGTATGCATCCCAATTACCACCAAAATCTATGACACACGAATGGAGCATGTCTTCAAGAGTACGAATCGTTTTTTCAGTCTGACCGTCGGTTTGAGGGTGGAATGTGGTACTTAGATTAAGCGTAGTAATGAGAGCCGCTTGAAACGTTTTCCATAGACACGAGGTAAACCGAGCATCACGGTCAGAGATGATGTCGCGAGGCGTCCCATGTCGACAAATGATCTCATCGGTGTAGATTCGGGCTAATCTTTCTACCTTGTAGTCTTCCCGTATTGGCAAAAAGTGAGCAGATTTGGTCAAGCGGTCAACGACAACCCAGATGCTGTCGTGACTTGATGGCGTGCGCGGAAGTTTCGTTATGAAATCCATAGCTATACTCTCCCACTTCCACATAGGAATCGGGGGTTGTTCGAGTAAGCCAGAGGGTCTTTGGTGTTCAGCCTTAACTTTCGAGCAAGTTAGGCACTTTCCAACGTAGAGAGCGATATCCCTTTTCATGCTCGACCACTAGTACTTGTAGCGAAGGTCCTGGTACATATTGTCGGCACCGGGATGAATAGAATACCGAGATTTGTGGGCTTCGTCCATTAAAATCTGTCGCAAATTGGTCCGCTTGGGGATCCAAATTCGGTCCATAAAGTGGAATATCCCATTCGAATTATTCACAAGCTAGGCTCCATCGTGATAGATTCTTTCCTTCTTCAGAGTGCTTTCATTGAAACAGGCATGCTGAGCTTCGCGGATGAGGGTTTCGAGATCATATTGGGCTTGGGTATTACGAATGCTGAGCAAAGAACTCCGTTTGCTGAGAGCGTCGGCAACAACATTTGCTTTTCCAGGATGATAACGAATCTCACAGTCATAATCGTTGAGTACTTCTACCCATCGCCGTTGACGCATATTTAGTTCCTTCTGGTCAAAGATGTGTTGTAGGCTCCTATGATCGGTGAAGATCATACACTTGGTACCATAGAGGTAGTGTCTCCAAATCTTTAACGCAAAAACAACTGCGCCTAGCTCGAGATCATGGGTTGTATAGTTCTTCTCGTGGATTTTGAGCTGACGAGATGCGTAAGCAATGACCTTGTCCCGTTGCATGAGAACACAACCAAGACCAAGGTTCGAGGCATCACAATAGACAATGAAGTCGTCGTTTCCGTCGGGTAAAGTGAGAACAGGAGCATTGCAAAGCATGTGCATCAGGGTTTGGAAAGTAGACTCTTGTTCAGTTCCATAAACAAAAGGCTTGTCTTTATGCGTGAGAGCGTTAAGCGGCACAACAATTTTTGAGAATCCTTCGATAAATCTACGATAATAGCCCGCTAGTCCGAGAAAAGAACGGACTTCAGACGGGTTCTTAGGTGTAATCCAACTCTTAACTGCTTCAATCTTCGCGGGATCGACATGAATACCTTGACTATTGACAATGTTACCAAGAAATTGAACCTCCTCCAGCCATAATTCACACTTGGAGAACTTGGCATACAGTTGATTTCCTTGGAGTAGCTCGAGAACCAAACGTAGATGTTGCACGTGTTTGGCTTTCGACTTGGAATAGATCAGGACATCATCGATAAACACAATGACGAAACGGTCGAGATAGGGTTTACACACGCGATTCATCAGATCCATGAAAATGGCGGGTGCATTGGTTAAACCAAAAGGCATAACAACGAACTCATAATGGCCGTATCGAGTGCGAAAAGTGGTTTTGGGTATATCCTCCTCTTGAATGCGTAGCTGGTGATAGCCTGAGCGTAGATCGATCTTCGAGAAACATGTAGCACCTTGTGGCTGATCAAACAAATCATCAATGCGAGGCAGGGGATAGCGATTCTTGATAGTCAACTTATTCAATTCCCGATAATCGATGCACATCCTGAACGACCCATCCTTCTTTTTGACGAAAAGGACTGGTGCGCCCTAAGGAGAGGTGCTCGAGTGAATGAAGCCTTTATTAAGTAGTTCCTGAAGCAGACTCGAGAGTTCGCGCATCTCGGATGGAGCGAGTCGGTAAGGAGCTTTGGCAACAGGGTTTGCTCCAGGAATGAGGTCGATACGAAAGTCGATATCACGACTTGGCGGTAACCGGGGAGATCATCAGGAAACACATTCGGAAACTCACAAACTACGGGGACATCGTTCCTTCTAGGATTACCTTTCTTTTCCTTCTCCGCTACTACAATGTTAGCCAAGAAAGCTCTGTATTCCTTGCGGAGATACTTGCTAGCTTGGACACATGACATAAGCTTGAGACCTTTCGAAGCAGTTTCACCATAGACACACAATAAATCACCATTCGCGAGCGAGAATCGAATCATCTTATCGAAGCACACAACTTCAGCATGGTTTTCACGAAGAAAGTCCATGCCTACTATGACGTCAAAACATCCGAGTTGCATCGAGATAAGGTCGATTGGGAAGATGTGATTGTTTAGTTCAAGAATACAATCACGAAGAACATAATTAACGGCGACAGTTCTTCCGGTAGCGACTTCAACATCGAACGTCGATGGGAGATGAGAGCGCTTACGACTAAGGAGCTTCTTGAATTCAAACGACACAAAGCAGTTATCGGCTCCAGTATCAAACAAACACGATGCATAAATACCATTCACAAGGAACGTACCATTGACCATGTTGTTGTCAGCCTGGGATTGGCGCACATTGATGTTGAAAGTTCTGGCTCGTGCGGCTTGTTGTTGCTGCTGAGGCTGTTGCTGCTGTTGAGGCTGCTGCTGCTGGGGTTCTTGTTTCACAACCCTGTTTGGGCACATGTTCATGAAGTGGTTGGGATCACCACACGCGAAGCAGACTCTAGCGTTGATCGCGGGTGCCTGAGCCGCTTGTTGGCCTTGCGGAGCTGGAAGCAGAGCTTTATGAGCAGTGGCTTGATCTGGTGCTTGTCGGTGACCAGTACAACAGTTAGCAGTAAAGTGGCCGTACATGTTGCAATGCACGCAAAATGGGCAAGCGATACCCACCGGGTGATGATAAGTACAGGTCGGGCAAGCAGGGTGGGGACCGGTGTATGAACGCTTTGAAGGCGGTGCATAGATGACTAGAGCTGATCGGTGCTGAGACTGCTGCTGGGCCGACAAGGCTTGTAGTGGAGCAGCAGCGGTAGTGACAGCACAGTTCTTGTTGCTGGAGCTGCTGTTGTTCTTCTTCTTCTTGCGACGAGAGGCTTTTGATGACTGAGCGGTGGCGGTTTCAGCGGTAGGTGCGGCGGTGACTTGATGCAGGTTCTTTGAAGTTTTATCCCAAAAACCAGCTTTTACTCGCTTGTCGTTGATTTCAGCAGCAAGCAAGTAGGTTTCTTCGATTGTTGCTGGCTTTGCGGCATGCACTAAATCTGCAACACAGTCTGGTAGAGCTCGAATGTACTTCTTGATCGTCATTTGGGGTGTCTTCACTTGATCGGGACAGATAATGCTGAGCTGCTTAAAGCGAGCAGTCAGAGCTGCGTTCTCTCCATCCTTCTGCTTGATATGCCAGAATTCGTCCTCCAGCTTTTGGCGTTCACGGGGATGACATAATTCATCCGTCATAATGGCCTTCAGCTCTTCCCACGTCAGCTCATAGGCTGCATCATTTCCGCGTTTGTTTCTCTCGGCCGTCCACCAGTCTAATGCGCGGGACTGGAAGACGCCGGTAACGTTTAGAGTACGAAGATTTTCAGGACATCCACTCTGGTGCATAGTGACTTCGACGGAATAAACCATTGGAACATGGCTGTTGGGCCATCTTCGCCAGTAAATTCCTTTGGACCACAAGCTTTGAACTGCTTGAAGCTGAAAGCAGTCTTGGGTGTAGCTTTAGGAGCTTCGTTTCTGGATTCCTCGGATGATTTTCCCACATTCTCATAGATTTCACTCACGATCTGAGGTACAACCTTTGCTACTTGCTTTGCGACGATAGCAGTAAGGCGTTTATCTCTCTGTTCTTGGCGAGTGATTCGTGGGTGACGGGGTCCAGATGATGGGCCAGTTGACATTGTCTGCAACAGACATCGTCATAGGTCTCAGACACGACATAATCGAATCTCACCTCTCACGTCTAATACTACTAAGGCTCAGGAACATATTGAAACATGTATCACATAAACACATAAGCACGTAATCACAGTTTCACATAAGCACAGAAGCACATCAGCACGTAAGGCACAGAATCACAGAAGCACATAAGACACAGAATCACAGAATCACCTAAGCACATGAAGCAGTCAGAATACAGAAACCTATCATTCAAAGTTCGCGAGCGTTCGAGAATAGCGGTCGCGATTAACATATCGAGTATTATAGCATATGCGTATATCATATCAATCAACATGGCGTAAAGTCGTTCCTCATGTAGTAGCGATTTGTCAGCGTTTTGAGATAGGAGTGTAGTGCGAGTTGTGTGTGTCGATCAAAGTGATAGCGAAAATCGAATAAATTTCCAAAAAAAAACAAAGCATATAAACAGGTAAATACACACGTAAATGCATAAAATTGATGAATATCAGAGTCAGCAGTTGCGGGCTCAGAATTGAAACACATAGAAGTCGAGGGCAGATTGTCTGCGGCTGTTTAGACATCGACTACCCAAAGTGGTTCAACTATTCACAAAGACTGTCTGAGCACACTTTGACCTTCGGGACTTGTGCTTCCGCCTCGAATCTGGGCGAATGACACGTATCCTTTCAATCTCAGCGTGATTTTCAGTCGTTGGAGTCCATCGAGACTTTGGTGAGAGTTTTGTAAAACCAAATAGGGCAGAATAAGTCGTCAAGGTTCGGGTTTCACCCCTAACTTAACAACCTCGTCCCTATTATTGATAAAATAAAGGAAGGATCTTACGTCAAAGTATGGATTTCACTCCTAATTCAACGTAATTTCTCGTGTTTGTAGATAAAAATGCGGGCTGAACGAGCAACTTAGTCGAGAGTTTGCGGTTTTCACACCTATTCTCGACTTAATCGCTTGTCCATGTTTGAAACTTAGAGTGCAGTGATAGTGTAGTGTAGGCGAGGATAGCGAGAAATAGTAATTAAGCTACATAATCCCTGCAGGATATGCATAAGTCGGTCTGTTGGTTCCTAACTATAGACTAGGTCTCTAAGACATCGACCCGGACTAGGTCGAGTCTTGCCTAATTCCCTTTAGTTATGGCTCTGATACCAATCTGTCACACCCCAACCGATGACGGAAACATCGGGGCATGGCACTGAGCGAAACAGATTGCCCAGAAGTTTCCATAACAACTAAAATTACCAATTAATTAAACAACATGTCCCATACCATGTCTTAAAAGATAACATAATTATTACAGGCAAAATCTAGTCAAATTGTTCTGTTTCGACAACTCAGATTTCAAGTACAGACAATTGTTTATCGGTTTCTAGACCTTTCCTAGCCTCGATTTCACAGCAAGCAAAGCAAATAAGCATCCTAAGCACCTGTCACATACGTTAAAATAAAAGTCAATACAAATAGTGTAAAGGTGAGCATACAAGTTTGATAATAGCATATAGAGTTCGAAATCGTTACGCATAACCAGCACGTACACAGTGTAAAATGAGGCATGTTAGTTATCGACATGAACCTATCAATACCAATGACTGCGAGTTGACTGCCCAAGGCAGTTCGTATTGCATGACCACCACCGTGACCCATGTAATTAATTGTCCTTAACAACCCCTGAGTGAACAGGTGCTGAGTCCAAACAAATAGTACTATCGTTGCTAAGGCAGGTAGACAGCATTCCATGTGTAAACATAACAAACAGGCATTCATTAAGTCACGTATAACATGCGGTAACGGTTAGCGTTTAAAGTATTGTGTAGTGTGTTCGATGTGATTTAGTATAAGTAACGTATGTAACACCCAAAAGTGCGTAAATCAAAAAGGGATCGAGTATACTCACAGCGATTGAATTAGTGGATTGCAGGGAGTGCTTAGAGCGGATAATAGCCTGAACAGTTATTGATAACATAACGATAAGCGACGCGTAAAACGAAACAAGTGTCAGCGGGTCGAACAGCAGTCCGATCGGATGGCAGTCCGTTCGGGCAGCCAGTCGTTCGAGTGACAACTCGCTCGGATGGTCATCCGATCGGGTGACCTTTAGAGTGTGTTGTTACTTCCTTTGGAAAGGATGTGTTTGGGTATGATGGCTTGACTTTTGAAGTTTTTGTTGTAGCATTTTGAAAACATTGAAGTATCTCTACCTTTCAGGTCGGTCGATCGAACGACCGATCGATCGGGCAACAGTCCGATAGGTTGGGCACTTCAGCGAGAACAATTTCACAGCAGGTTGTCACTCGATCGGACGGTTGTTCGATCGGGTGGCAACACATGTGCATTGAACATGTTGAAAATTTGTTTAAGTATTGAAGTTCCAAAACATCACATAGTCGGATGGTCGGTCGATCGAGTGGTAACTCGATCGGACGGCAATCCGTTCGGTGTTCCAAAACTCTTGAAGTTTGATTTGAAAACTAAATGTGGGGCCAAGGTGCAAGTCGTTCGGGTGGCTGTCCGTTCGGACGACAGTCCGATCGGACGACACTCCATCCTGGTCGACCTGATCGTCTTCTTCCTTGGTCATTCTGGTAGTTTGTCATTTTATCGAGATGATTTGATAACGTATTAGACAACAGAAACCTCGTCACGACTTAGTAACCTGATCGGACAGGAATCACCCAAATTCGGCCGGTTAACTGTTCGGATGGTGTTTCTTGTTTAACCCGAAATCGGTAATCTCGTGGATAGAATCCAGATCTTGAACCAACACGTCAACAAGAAAGAGTAGAAGGCTAGGACAAGGCCCGATTCTATCGGTTTTGAGTGCATTTAGTGTAAAAGAGTTGAAAGAAGGTTAGAAACCATCTTTCAATCCTTTTTCACCGTGAATATGTTGAGATCTATGCAAGATCTTCGTTTATTTGGGTGGAAATCGGTTAGATCTAAGTTGTTCTTGGTGGATTGAGGCCAAAACAAGAAGTTAATAAGAACACCATGATGACATCATCCTAGAACACCTCAAATCTAGTGATTTCACGGTTAAAAGTTAAGATTCAAAAGATAGAAAGGTGTAGGAGTGCGTGTAGATTAAGGAAGTACAAGATTTAGATGGAAAACTTACAAGAATCGCGAGAAATCTGAAGAAAAGTAGGCAAAAATGCTGGTCGGATGAGAGTTACCAAAAATGGTAAGTTTGATGTTGAAAGGAGGGTATTTATAGGGTTTCCCAAAAAGGAAAGGGTGGAATGTGGCTGGTCGATCGAGTTGGCAGCCCGATCGAGTGGCTGGTCGATCGAGCAGCAGCTCGATCGAGCGGCTGGTCGATCGGCTGGTCACTTGGTCGATTGGCCACTTGATTCAAGTGTTCGGTGCGACGAGTTTTGCCGTTTCGATTGCGATTGCGAGCGTTGCGATGCGATAGAGTTTCCTATTCAAATTACTTTTAATCCCAACTTCTATATCTAACATACAATTATCCTAAATTCATATTCGTTTAGCGTTTGCGATTCGATTGCGTTTGCGTTTTGATTGATCACCACAACATAAACATAAATAAACATGCACAAGTAACACATAAGGCACACACACATATTTAACAATATCCAGAATGCATATTCGAGTTGCGAGCGCGATTGCGGTAAGTGATAAATCGATTTAACATGCGATAAGTAGCGATTACTTTGCTCGACACGTGGCAATAGTGGGGTCCACCGGACCACCCCAAAAAAAGTGGAGTGTGGAAGCGGCGTTGGTTAACGGCGTTGGGCAGCCATGTTGGCTGACTTTATCATTTTTTTTAAATAGTTGAGATTTACAAATGAAGGTCTAGTCATGGCAAACCACATCACGCCGCCCCATGCCAGGCTCCATAGCGACGCCAAAAGAGTAACGCCAACACCAACGCTGGCCTGGAGTGGCTTAGCCAGCGTTGGCTGGTTTCTCCCATCCAACCAACGCCACCACTCCCTGCGGTCTAAAAAAGATAACTCCCATCAATTTGGACATGGTGTTTTGACTTTTGTGTTTTTTACTACATAAACTTTGTGAATTATTCAAGAATTGTATTTTAATCATCACTCAAGTGTGCGGTCACCGGTGGGTGTGTTTGAACAATAGTTGTTGAAATTTTTCGCTAAAAAAGATGACAATGAGAAGAGGATGGGTGTGTTTCAACTTTGAAATTGTGATGTGTATTAGCATATTTGGGCATGGTCTAGAAAAGGAAAAAAAAATCAAAAAAATCTAATCAAATTTGATGATACTATTGCACGCGAATTTCTAAGATGTAGCATGATGAATTATTAACTTTAATCCTAGTTTACAAGTCTTCGAACCTTTTTGGTCAAAATGATAAGCAAAATAGTCAAAAAGAGTTGGCTTTACTAGCGAATTTCTAAGATTATGATTTTAATCTTAATATATAATATATGGATCCATATTATAAAATAATCAGATATAATAAAAAGTACATTATTTAATTTTAAAGTAGAAAATATAATATTCTAGTAATCAGAATGATGTGACACCCTTAATATAATCCCTAAACCACAGTTTACGAAATCTTTGTCTTTAAGCAATATTTATTAGTGTTGGATCCATTGATTAACCTAATCTATGTGCACTTTAAATCCTCATCCACGTTCATGCTCTTTAATTTCTATGATAATGAGGTCCATGTTATTCTTTCTAATTGTTTTCCAGGAAGTTTCATAATAACATCTAGCGTGACGAAAACGCATTATCATTATAATATGATAATTGGTATATCCTGAAAAATAAAGGATGTTGAAATTGGAGGATATGCTATGGAAGATTAGTCTATTGGTAGTCACCATCATATATTGTTTGATTTTGAGGTACAAAGGTTAATGCATGTAAAGGACGATGAAAACGATAAACCCACGAGGGGGTAACATGCAATCTTGCAAACGTTTCTGTTGTTATAGTTGGGACGAAACGCGGCCCATGAAAAACCTCATTTTCATTCTCACGTTATACCCTCTGGCCAACTAATTAATGACCCGACCACATGGTGCCTCGAAAGGTCAAGATTTGGCGTTACATCAACTTTATTCATGGTTGTTCGTGACAATAAGAATAATTCTCTTATTTCACATAGCAATAATACAAGTAATAACTTAGCTCTATCCTAACTGTTTTCACACGTAAATCATGTCTAGGTTGTCATGATAGATTTAGTGGGATGTTAAGTAGCAAAAGCTGTAAAACTTATTGGGTAAAACATTTCTTATGAGGTAGACTAAGAATTTATTATATAATCATGATTTGTAGCCTATGCAATAAAAGTTGTTGTATGATTAGATTCAGCTAATGAAAATACAAAGATATAGCAAAGGCTAGCAGCCAAGACATCAAACAAAATGGGGGAATGGGGGGTGGGGGACCTTAGTCTCAAATGAACACATGGGGGTGTGGGGGTGGGCTAATGAGTTTATTTTGTGGTGTGGAGCCAACTAAAAGCTTAAAAGAAAGATTCCTATATAGCTATTTGTTGGTTGGAACCACACGCTTTGTGAGCAATTTCCTACTGTACTTGTACTTTCCCTTGCATACCAATATTTTTTTTTCTACACCAATACACAAACTTCTATTTTATCCATCAATCTAAGTGTCTAGACCGTTAAAATCAATCAAACCATCTAAATCGAAGTCAATTGGTTGGGGGTTTAATCGGTTTGGACTTTGGTTTGGAACTTCAGGCATTTTGAAACAACCCAAACTCAGGGGTCTCATTTGTTAGATTTACTTTTTAGCAAATAGTTTCTAAACTGAAAATTTAATCATATCCAGCAAGACCAATAACAATCCAAAAAGTAAATGTCCTTAAAACATATAATAATAATAACTAGGGTTTATTGATATCACGCGTTGCAGCGAAACAGAGCAAATGATAATGTTAAACAAACGTTATTTGAAAATATAGCATGTTGTTTCAAAAGTGAAACCATCATCAGAATAGGTTTAGTTTATCATCGTATAATAAAAAACGATACAAAATAAATAGTTAAATACTCTATTATGAATACAACTTCATTTTTAACAATACTTATATCGGAATATCCAAGGGAAAAATAAGCATACTTAAGTTTTCTTTAAAAAAAAATTAGCGTACGAAAGTTATTAAAGAAATATTAAATTAATTGATTAAGGCAATATCTTTTGAAAAACAGGAAAAAGAATTATGAAAAATAAAAAGTAAATGATAAAAGAAAATATCGTTAGAAAAAAAAAAAGAAAATTTATTAAAAGTTAATATAATAATAAAGTAGTATAATATTAAAATAATAAAATAGTATAATATTAAAATAATAAAATATTGAAAAAACTATTTATTATTATAAATTTAAAGTTACTATTCATCATTGCTAAATAATAATAATAAAATAATATATTATTGTATAGTTACAAAGTTTAACTAAAACTTTTATTGTGTTTTTTAATTTAGATGTTATTTTTATAAGTTTTATTTTACATTCTTCTTCTTCCTCCTCCTCCTCCTCCTCCTCCTTATAGAATGTAAAATAAAACTTATAAAAATAACAATGATTGTGATTTAGTTAATCTACAACACCTAGTTAAATGAAAAATTTAGTTAATGGAAATGTACTAAGTTGCGCTGACGTGACTGCACTTTTTCTTAGTTAACACAAAAGTGTATTAACCCACAACACATAGTCTCATAAACTTTACAAAACATACATCACCTTTATCTTTAGCATTAAGGTGACATTCACCGGTAGGTGTATGCACAGCCATTGGTAGCCCAAGAGGTCACTACCCTGCACTGCAACCCCAGAGATATCTACCTATGCTTGTAGTCCCAAACGTCACTGACTATACTTGCAACCCCGGAGGTAACTTCTTTTACAGTGCTCCCCACGTGCTAGGTATGTGATCGTGGACCATATGACAAGTCTTGCAGCCTCGAAGGCAACTGCCTTACACCATGTATAATTACTTTAACTAGATATTTAAACATTACTTTTAAATTTCATTAATCATCATATTGTATTCTAATTAAACTAATCTCAAATACAACATATTAACTAATTGAAAACAGTTCCTGATTGCATGGAGGCAAGAAGCCAAAATTTTCATTTCGTAAAACATTCCTTTCATTAATAACTCATACCGAAACTTTCTTGCTATGCTTTGTAATACTTTTTCAAGTATGCACATCCCTTAAAATTGACTAAAATAATGTTTAGAAACTAACATGTGATACTAAGCTCTAAATCACTGTAATTTGAAGGATCGCAACACCCAGATGCCTAAGTCAAATCTAATCAACAATCACACAGATGAAAATTCAACATTTCGTTCCAACGAAACATGAGTGAACTGTCTACACTAAGCGAAAAGTTTATACTTAGCGTACATTGAGCGTAAACTCTATAATAAGCAGATCGTCTATACTGGCGGAAAGGTAGGGCTTGCATATCGTGTATACCTGTACACGACAATACACGAACACGATAATACACGATACACGAAATCCCATACACGAACACGACACGATAAGGTTTCATGTCTAGTTTTCCATACACGAACACGAAATATTTTTAACAGGTATACCCGATAATTACCCGTTAATACCTGTTTACGAATGTTTCAATAATTACATATCTAGGAACCTGTTTAGTGAAACAAAAGTTGCCAAAAGTTCAAAATAGGCTTAAATAATGCATAAACGTATAATCCGTAACAAGTTTGAAACAAAATCCATAAATGACAAATCACAAAAGGTTTAAATAATTCATAACATCCATTCAAAATAAGGTAAAGTTCATTGGTGTAACACCCATAATAATTTTTAACATTTCTATAACATTAAAGTAAGCATTTTATATGAAAAATGCCACTTAACAAAAACATTTACATTATCAGTATTTAAACATGTCTACAACATCCCAAAACATAGTTAAGTGTGTTTACATAATCCATTTTTTATAAACAAAACAAAAACAACTGCGGAAGCTTCATTGAGAGGTGTGTTCGGTTCTTGAATTCTTGCTTGATCGGCATCCGGAGTGAGACGATCATCACCTAATGTCAAAACCATGTTAAACATTAGTTTTGACAACAATATAACATGAATAAACAAGTTCTGGCATCATATAATTAAAAACAAAAATAAAATTTCAATTTTAGAATTCAAACTCTCGGCTTGAAATTCAATTTAATTCTCCATCTCATGGAGTAAAAAACCCGACATCTGAATTCACAAAATTTTAGAATTCAAACTCTCGGCTTGAAATTCAATTATGACACTTTTGACCCGTTTGTGAATTGATCAAACAAACTTGTTGGTTACCTTTAAAATGTCATGCATATCATGTTATATCAGTTCACTAATATTCAAGGTTCAAATTTCGGGTTCTTATGCAAAACTTAACCCGTTTTGCATATCTACTCATTTTGACCCGTTTTGGGTATTTAACACTCTCAAGCTTACATCACGCTTCTTTTTAGTTTACATCCTATCTCTATTTTTATACTTATCCCAAGGATTCAATTTATCAAAATGCCTATTACTAAACAACTCTTAAAGGTTGTTTGCCCGGTTTACCCCTCAAGGGCCTTTTAGCCAATTTTAGTCCTTCATTTTACGACGAAGAACTTTCGCTAATATTTGACCAAGATATTTCTTTTAACTATAACTCTAAACATGCGTACCTGGCTCGGGTCATAGGATTGACCCGTTTAAATACCTTTCGCTATTAATTTATAATAAATAGCAACGCGAACCATGTGTTCCTGTGATTACAAAACTCAACAAGCGATCTTCAGATACTATTGACAAATGGTGTTAATAACACCATTTGACCCGTTTAGTCGCAATGACCAATTATCATTATGAGATGGTATTTAATTACCATTTCACCCCCTTTTACCTATCCCGGTTTATATAATTTTTTTGAATATTTGATTGCCATTTCACCTCTTTAACCTATCCCGGTTTACTTTTGAATTCATCTTACTTGAAAATCATTTCTCGTTTAGTTAACCCATTACAACTTGCGTTTTGTGATGTCTAAATAAATCTCTTTAGTAATCCGTCAACCCATGTTCGGATTACTATTTTACCACTTTAACCCGTTTATGGTTTCTCGCCATTTTCGCTTATTCCGACCTATATTATTTACGTCGGAACATCATATTTCTATTACTAATTTTCCACTATTTATTTTCAATGCACACACGTAGATATTCTATAAAAGGGTGTAAGCCATACTTACCTTGCATCCGATTTTGCTCTTTTTCCGCGTACTTAATCTTTTTGACCCGCTTCTTTTTCCAAGCCTCCATCTAGCTTGTCAAGATTTAACTATCATCATAATTCGTAAGACGGTTAGATTAGTCACTATCACATACGACTATTTCATCTTACGAATTCTATGTCGAAACTACCATTCGACTTCACCATTGGTTAATTTGACTTATAAAAGTCATTTACCCTTAATCATACAAAATGCAAATTTGCGTTCAATAACTCATTTAAGCAATCTCATCAATTATCAAAGACAGTTTATTCATTCTTTAGACCAAATCTACGGGTTTTCATCTATAATTGAAACCCCTTTTCTTCGTGTTATTAGGCATTCCTACGGATACCTAATCAATCAAGTTCTACTTACAACCGAGTAGACGCGCGGTTTCACTTAGGCATTTTAACAAACACCTAGTGGGCATAATTTTTTTACACTTTTACAAACTAGTTCATAACTAGTTATTTCTACCAAGTTTCAAACCGCTTTACTTTTTTTTTTCAATTTTCGTGTCTAATTAACATTTAAATCCCAAATCTAACTTCAGGGAGTTCTATTAACACAATTTAACCATTATGATTCTAGGGTTCATCATGTTTCTACAAAACCCATTTAGCACATAATCGGGTGATCATGAATTCACAATTATGAACATCAATTCAACAAGTAAATGACTAGGGTTTACTCCTAGACATAAAATCATTCCTAATTTCATCCAAACTTCGATCATGCAAGCTAAAATTTCGATTTCAGGTTTTCACCTAGAACTCAAGGTGAAACTAAATAGCAAAATTAGGCATACCTTATGATCCTTTCACGAAGGTGATCACTAATCTTTGCTTGGATTTCGTTTTGGAACTGATTTAGGCCTTCAATTTGATCAAATTGCATGAACTAGGGTTTGAGAGGAAGCTTGGTCGCCCCCTGTGTTCTGTACGCTCCACACACACACAAGTGTGTGTTTTGAAATTAAATTTTGTTTTAATTAAAAACTAGTTTGATTTTTAACAACTTTGGCCCCACATCTATTATTAGGTTCTTATTTTAGGTGTTTTTAACCCACTAACATGTTACTACAAGACTTTCCTCCAACTAGGTTATTTTTATTCCTAGTTAGCTCATTTTATTTATTACCGATATCGAATTTATAATATAAGGTTTATATTTTAGGGTACGACTCAGTTTATTTTAAGTCTCGTTATCTCGGGCTGTTTATAAACTTTTATTTCCTCAAAAGTTTTCGTTCAACTTTAATATTAGGTTTTTTTGTTTAAATCCTAATATTTACCGGGTTAATTTCACCACTAACGGTATTTTTACCCGTTCATAAATATTAGCGTGGTTTGATTACCAAACCCGTTTTTGGGGTGTTACAATTGGAATGGGAACGGGAAGGGTTAGGGAAAATTAGAAAGATAAGTGATAAAATCAGGTTTTCAAATCACATGGTCACACTAAATTATATTAAAAATTGTTGAACATGTATTAATAGGTACTAAGCAGGTATTTTACCTGTTCAGACATGAAAATTAACAAGTATTTTTTGTGTCTACTTGTTTAGTACATGTTACCTGTTAAGGCCATACACGATACCTGTTAACTTTGTGTAGGTTCGTGTCGTGTATTCGTGTACGTGTCTAAAATTGTCGGCCATACGGAAAAGTACCTAATCTTCTTTGTAAAAACACTATCTAACTATTGATGGCGCTATGTGATGGAAATCTGAAAACACGTCAAGGTGTCGACTTGATGAAACCATATTCCTTAAAAAACAACCCTAGTATGACCCCATTCATAAAGGTTCATTTTAGACGAGTGTTTTTATCACAACCCCCGACCCCATACTGGGAGCGGGTATCGTGAGCCTGACTGGTGGTATCGGTATTTATTAAATTTGCAACAAAATTTACACATCAGGATCGTAGTTAGGAAATAATTTCAGAGTTGTAAAACACCAAACATTTTATATTAAATAAATAGGCTAAAACCCATATTCATTTATAACGTATTTATAGGGATAAACCCTAATTGCTGAAAACATAAATTTCTTCTTTTATTTAGGTAACTTATAGCCACTTTATTTAAGCCTTCAGTGCTCCATTGCTGGCTTCTTATAGCTTCACATCAAGTTACCTCAAACGCGTTTTGAAAACATTTTATCAGCAAGAAATACTGGCAAGTTCATTCCATTTTTCAAAAAAATGATGTTATACTTTGCAGTATTAAGAAGGATATTACAATGTTTTTATCTACAAAAAATTCAATTAGTATTTGTCACATTAGCAGTTACAATGACTGTGGTAATATTACTATTGGCTAACTCTTTGTCCAATAGCAACGGTTGACTAGTAGTGTATACAAAACCCCACATACCGGCAGTAATTGGAGAATACAAAGACTTAACTACTGTAAGTATGACTGAAAAATATTTAGGGTTTTGTAAAGCAATTTGGTAAAAAGGGAGAATGACTCACAAACTGTGAGAAAAAGAAGAATGACTCACGTTGTAAACTTAGGTTTCACTATAAGCTTCCTGATAATATTTTCTAGTGATTTTCTTGAGTTCCTATTAAAAATGTACAATGCACGCGTGTTAGTATAATAACCCAATTCAACTTTATCAATACATCACGAGATCAGAACCTCAACGTAGTTTATAAAGCATAGCCTTTATCAGGCAGCGCCTTGACATCTGTTGCTGGGTTCAAGATCGATCGGACAGGGTATCGAATCAGTGATCAGGTGTAACACCCCGTGTTTTCACAAGTCAAAGTCAAAGTCAAGGTCTAAGTCAACGACCGATTTCGCGCAACTTGACTCGTAGAAATTTCTTTATTTAATTCGTATTATGTGGAGTAAGTGTTGTTAATGACAATAATCGATGTGTGTTAATCGTTATTCAATCGACCTACGACTGTGAACTATAGGAAGTAACAATGCGATAAAGTTAACTAATCAATAATCAAGCTATGCTAATCGAATCGACATCAAATCACAACTCGAGCTACGTGTTTTTTTTTACTTGTTATTATACGTGTGTGTGCCTTACGTGTTACCTGTGCATGTTTATTTATGTATTGTGGTGATAATCAAGCGAACTCAATCGAAACTCGAAATCTAACTCGAAATGCAATCGAACTCGAATCGTAAACGGATTATGATAATTGGTGGAAAAGAGATTATGCGAGATATGAGTGCTTGGGACTAAAAGTAATTTGACTAGGAAACCCTATCGTATCGAACCGCTCGCGATCGAAATCGAAATATCAAAAATCGTCGCGCGAAACACTTGAACAGTGCGACTGATCTATCAGGCTCCCAGCCGATCGAACAGCCAGCCGAACGGACTGCTGTCCGATCGGACAGGCTGTCCGATCAAGCTGCCTGGCCGATCGGCTAGCACTTACCCCTTTTGGCATCCTATAAATACCCCTGTCATTGTCATTCTTTCTACTTTTGGAAACCTCTGACCGACCAGCATGCTCAACTCATCTTTTCGCAGATTCCTCTCGTTTCCGGTAAGATTTCATCCTAAATCTTGTACTTTCTTGATCTATACACACTCCTACACCTTTCTATCTTTCAAATCTTAACTTTTAACCGTGAAATCATCAAGAATCAAGTGTTCTAGGATGATGTCATCATGGGTTCTTGAAGAACTTCATGATTTGGCCTCAATCCACCAAGAATAGCTTGGATCTAGCCGATTTTCACATAAACAAACAAAGAACTTTAGTAGATCTAAACATATACATGGTGAAAAAGGATTGAAAGATATTTTTCAACTTTCTTTCAACTATTTTACACTCAATGCCTTCAACCGATAGAAACGGGGTCTGTGCCGCTTTGCAAATCACTTCGGTGACTGCATGGCTCAAGATCCGGATTCTACTTACGAGGTTAACCGATTTCGGGTTAAACGCAAAACTCCGTTCTGAATAGTTCACCGGTCGGATTTGGGTGATTCCTGCCCGAGCAGGGGAAACAAATAAGAACGAGGGTTCTATGGATCGACTCGTTGTCAAAATACCTCGATATAACGACAAACAAACCAGAACAGCCAAGTGTTAGAATGCTGACCGATCGGACTGCTGTCCGAACGGACAGTCAGCCGATAGTCCAGGCCAGCCGATCGGCTAGCACATGGTCCCACACTTGAGCAATTCATTGAAGAGAGTATTGAACGAACTGCTGTTCAATCGGACTACCGTCCGATTGGATTACTCTTCGGATCATGAGATACTATGCTTCAATACTTTGTCGATTTTCAACATGTTCAACGCGTTTGGAGGGCCACCCGATCGAACAGCCGTCCGATCAGGTGACATCCTGCTGAGAACCTATTTACTGAAGTACCTAACCGATCGGATAGCCGGCCGATCGAACGACCATTCGATCGACTGACCTGAAAGGTAAAGATACTTCAAAGTTTTCAAATACTACAACGAAAACTTCAAAAGTCAAGCCATCATACACAAACACATACTTCTTATAGGAAGAAACAATTCACTCGAACAGCCATCCGATCTGCCTACCAACCGACCGGACAGCGGACCGAACGGACTGTCAACCGAACGGTCAGCCGTCCGATCGAACTACCGTCCGATCGACCAGCTGTCCGACCCTCCAACACTTGTTTTCCGTTTTACGCTTCACTTATCGTTATGCTTCCGAATCTATTCAGGCTAACCTTACTCGCTAAGCGCTCCCTTCAATCCATAAATCTCTGTGAGTATACTCGATCCCTTTTTGCTTTAAGCACTTTTGGGTGTTACATACGTTACGAATATTTAAACTACAACGATCACAGTACTCAATACTATTTGAACGCTAACCGTTAATGCATGTTATACGTGGCTTATGAATGCTTGTTTGTTATGTTTACACATGGAATGCTGTCTACCTGCCTTAGCAATGATAGTACTATAGTTTGGACTCAGCACCCGTTCACACGGGGGTTGTTAAGGATCTTTTACTTGCATGGATTACGGTGGTAATCGTGTATTGCGAACTGCCTCGGGCAGTCAACCCGCAGTCATTGGTATCGATGGATCTATGTCGATAACTAACGTGCTTCATTTCACTATGTGTACGTGCTGGTTACGCGTAAACGAATTCGAACTCTATATGCTATTATCAAACTTGTATGCTCACCTTTACATTTTATGTATTGACTTTATTTTAACGTATGTGACAGGTGCTTAGGATGCATATGTGGTAGGAATTTGAAGCTAGAATAAAGCTTTAGAGCCCAACAAATAGTTGTCTGTAGATAACGAATCAAGAGTCTCTAGAAGCAGATAAACAATTGCTGTCTATTTAAATCTGAGTTGTCGGAACAGAATATTTGCCTGGATTTTGTCTGTAATAATTGACTTACTGTTTGAGATACGGTATGGGACGTATTATTTAATTGGATAGTGTTGTTAATTGTTATGGAAACTTCTGGACAATCTGTTTCGCTCAGTGCCATGCCCCGATGATTCCACCATCAGCTGGGGTGTGACATCAGGGGTTAAAACACTTACAACGGGGCAGAGCTTCGTGAAATTAGGGGTATTGGGGTATATATTTTCGAGCTATATGTAGAGAGAAAGAAAGAAAGAAATTTGAACGAGTTGCAACTGCAGACTGAAGGCTCTATTTACAGCTGATTTCTGACTCTCTCGCGCCTTGTGACAACCCAAAGCTATTCTTCTCGCGGTCCGCGAGAACCCCTAGCTAGGGCTTAGGTGTGACTAGTCAGCAATGTAGGTGTGACACGTGGACGACACGTGTCCTAAGACTTGTCCGGAAAGTTACAAGCCTCTCACGCCCCGCGAAAGGTTTGTTCTTCGTCTGTCGCGGCCATCGACAAACATAAAATTATTATTTTATTCATTTTTCAATCTAAATAACGATACGCGAGTTTGGTTTTTCGATTACGGAGTGTTTTATGATATTTTTGAGGGTTGTTATAGTTTTAGTAAAACCTTGCATTGAAACCGAGCTCAAAACTAGCTTCAAGCTTCACCTTTTTTTTTCTTTTCAACAGCTTGTATGATGCTTGTGAATGTTGGATCCACAACCGAGCCTCCGTCGTATGATTCCGAAAGCTAACTGAGTACAAGAATGCGTTTCTCTTTGTAGTCTCTCTCACTAGTCTCTCAAAATGGCAAGATGATGAATGAAGCTTGGGGAGACTAGGGTTTCTTGACTTCCTTTTAAAGGTGTATTGCAATCTATCTTATTACTCCTTAATGCTTTTTTTTTTTTTTTTTATAATTTTCCTCCATATGTGTATCACTACAATGCCATCTTTACAAGTTAATATATATATAATACAAACGAACGATTAGAAAACGAAAGTTCACACTATCAACATAAAACATCTTTGGCTATGTTGGTCGAGCAACCAGCTCAACATGTTCGGTTTGTCATTTCTCAGAATTGTACTTAGTGTTTCAATAAAGTATTTCCATCAACGCCAACTAAAATTGATACTGAATGCCCGAATTGCAATTTGTTGCATGGATGGAACTAGAGGGGGTCCAAGACTATTTGGACCTTCTAGTCAACCAAATTTTCTATTAAATGGGTATTTATTATAGAAGAATTCTAGCACTTATTGAGTTGTTCCTATAAATTGTCATCCATAGATTCTAATTATTGTACCCTAACTAACGTAGTAAAACAATTTGTTACATAAAATATACTAAATAACTTTAGGTTATATAAATATTTAATTAAAAAAACATAATTGTTTTCAATCTAATAATTGGGTTGCAAAGAGGGCATTTCTAGTTGCACTATCTTATCATATGTATACTTAATGCATTGTTTGAATACTTTTAGTTGAAGTGAACACAGGAAATGATGAAAGTGTCTTAGATTTATCACTGAAAATAATGAAAAGGGGAGGTTCAAATTGAAGGAGGAGCAATAACAATCAATAAAAACATAATCATGGTGTTTTGACCATATATGTTATATAAAGTTAAAGGCATTGGGTACCCAAAATTCTGATGATAACATGATAGGTTTTCATAAAACACATGTGTACAAAAGATGTACAATGCACGTCTAAAAGCCGTAAAAAAATTATGTACGGATCAATGCGATATTTGATTGATTGATAATAAGGACATGCCCGGTGGCTAGTGAGAGTTTTTTCTGTTTGGTTTCGTATGTCACTGATATCGGGTTCAAATGTGAAAAAAATGAGATAATACGATCATGATTTTCTTAAGTAGTATCATGTTTGGTATTGTTTAGATTAGATAAAATAATTATATAAACATGAGGGTTGTATATATACATTCATGTATATATTGGGGTTATTTGATTCTATCACCCTAACTATTGGCTATTGGTCTTTGCCGCCCTCAACTATCACTTTAACGCCCGTCACCTCCAATTTAACAAGTGTGTTCTGTCACCTTTTCGTTAACTGATCACTAACTTTTGATCATGTTACTATACTTTTGGGGGTGTCATAGGCAGGGGCGAATGTTTCTTGGTGCCCGGGGTGCACCTGCCCCCCAATGTTTCGGTTAGAAGTGTATAAGTTCTGATTTTTTCGTTCGAAAATTTTAAAATAATATAGGATCGCCCCCTCGATTATTTTTCCTAAATTGTATATCCTAAATATTTATACATATATAAATGATGGGTAGTTTGGTAAATATATTTTAACTCTTATTTGTTTAACACTAGATTACCCACCACACAATAAACTTAATCACAACTTAATACCAAATTATCAATCATCTTCTTCTCGTACTCCCGCCCGTAGCTTTCTGCGGCCATTCTTTTTCCAATTCCATCAAGACTTTTTCTGTAATAATTCTTTTTTAGTTTTACTTGAAACTATTATTATTAGACCCGACCTGAATCGAATAGCCGACCCGACCCGAAACATAACGATAGGAAATATTTTTTTGCGTCTCATCACTTTACGCTCCCTTGAAACTTTTGGTCAAGCTACACCACTTGTCATAGGGATCTTAGGAAGGTTTTAGAGATTTTAGGACACCTCTAAAAGTATAGTAACATGATCAAAAGTTAGTGACTAGTTAACGACAAGGTGACAGAACACACTAAGTGTTAAGTTGGAGGTGACGGGCGTCAAGGTAATAGTTGAGGACGTCAGCGACGAATAACCAATAGTTAAGGGTGATAAAATACAATAACCTATAATATTTTCATACACATATGAGCGACCAATAGCCACATCACCCGCCACGTCACCAGAAGTGAGGATGGGTCTAAAGGGGATGGACCAAGGGGTTGAAGGATGGGGCCTCACACTGTTTATAAAAACAATTAAAAAATATAAATTGATTTGATTTGAGAGAGAGAGAGAGAGAAGAGAGAGAAAGATGAGAGAAAGGTGGGCTGGCGATATCGTCCTTCTGCAGATGGAGACGACGGGACGGAGGAAAGGGGCCGGTGTGGGGTTGCGGCGCCGGGGCTCGCCGGGGCACGCCGGCCCCCATACCCACTCGTCTAATGTATTATGATGATGATCAGTCATCTATCATGTTTTGTATTGGTGTCGTAACCTGGTATTAAATCAATTTTAGTTACTTCATAGTTCATATCGCTTTTCATATAAATTATTGAGAAAAATAAGATTCCTATAGTATGAAATTAATTTAGTATATTATGAGCATAGGATTCCCATGTATACTCAGACATGAATAGGATTCTCACGCATATAGTGTTATTAATAATATTTTATCTAACTAGGATTTGCATAAAACTAAATGAAAATCTGGATAACCTTCATTACGGAAGAGTATTCAAGACTAATCGGATTTCCGACTTCGACATACAATGGGGCAACACTCCGAGCTATCATTTGAATCATACCAAAATTAACATTTCAAAGCCAATAATCACATTGGTTCGCACCAACCGGTTTTCCTACCAAACCAAACCACTAGTTCATGAAATGAAATGGTGTTATTCAGTTGCCGCTTTGATGGTGTGTGGTGTTGGAAATTATGTGAACATATGAATTTTCACAAATATAGATTTTTCTTATTTTTGGACTAGAAATAAATAAAAGAAACTGAGGTGG
>JARYGA010037070.1:0-22217 GCA_030545235.1 Helianthus tuberosus
GGCTTGTGAGTACCTTCTAATCATCTTATAAGAACCGTTGAAGTTTGGTTTTGATAATTCTAATGTTTAATCGGAATCCATAAATTGTATATGTGTTCGTTAATTTAATATATATTTCTATTTTTTTCAGTCAGCCAACCGCAACATTAGACGATAGAAATAGGGATGATCATGACGATGATATTTATAACACGATTATAAACTGTATTTCATGAACTCATAATATTGGTGATTTGAAGGATAAATTGTATCATACACGGGAGCGTTCTCACTTCTTTTATGAGTTAATTGCATAAAAGGTAGCCATCTTTATTACAATTCTTTTAAAAACACGTGGGGGTGGATGGTCAAATGGTTCCAACTCACACCTGAAGGAAAAAAAAATCACTTTTAGTGTTTAGGTGTCAAACTCTGATTGTTTAAAAATAACTTTGACTTGATTCTCGAAGATGCTTTTAATTCAAGATTACAGTAATATGTGCACATGCTAACGGATTTAGACCCACAAGTGAGTATTAAGTAGAATTTTGCAAACTTTTTACCCGGTTCTCTTTTTAACTCAAATCTTTAATTGACCTAAGACAACCCAAATTGACATATTCATAAGTGTTTGGCTATTGGATATAACATTTTATTAAAACAAAGCTACAATGTAAACATAAAGGGTGCTATAAATGCTCTGTTCATTCTTTATCTTAGTAGACTTCAGTTGATTTTCAATGTTAGTTGGTGAATATATTTAGTAGAGATTTAGAATTTTATGATGGAAATGGATGTGTAAAAGTTCAAATTCTATTATCTTCCTTTGATGCCATTGTTGAGGTACATAATAGAAATATACGAAACTTACATAAATTCATGTATTGAATATGAGTTGTGGTTCGTAATAGACATAATTGAATCTGATATTAGTCAGGATACCCGCTGCAACGCGCGGGCCTTCCCACTAGTTAGTATATATTTACAGTGACATTACAGTCTGGTTTAGAAGTTTTACATTAGTGTTTCTTATATGATCCGGCATGAATGCAATTACTGACCCGATCCTGTTAATGGATCGGGTCATATCCGTTTAATTGTTTCATCAATAATTAATTTCTTACCAGTTATTGTGTAAAATTTAATTTAGTAGTTTGGATTTGAAATTTGAATTGGACCTTATTTTTGAAGTCAAAGATCGTGATTGACTCGGAATTGATGAGGATGTTTTTAATTAGAGTTTGTTTGGCTTTTTTTTATGGAAGTGATTGGGGTAGATAATTTAACCTGTATGGATTAACCATTAGGATTAATCGTCATAACCTAGGTCCCATGTATGGAGGTAGATATAATTTGTCAGATCGTTCAGCCTAAAAAAATTGCTCATTCTTTCAGAAAAATCACAGCCTCCGCTTCCATTTATATATTTCATCTGTGTGTTTGATGTTGAATCTAAAAGATGGTTTTAGGGTTTGGATTTATTTTGAATTGTATGATTTATAATGTTAGAACAACTTACTAATGTTGAGAGTTCATGTCTACTAATCAACTTTAGCATTGAGTTCTCCGGTAATGTTACCTAAGCTGCATTTTTTTAAGTGGGAGTTATAAATTCTTAAAGGGTCTACATATTTACACACCTTATTGCCTATTTCCACACCCTCCAAGATGCCTCGTATAGAGCTATACGAGGCGTATAGGGTTGCTTTTCCGACCAGCTCTGCACCAAAGCACAATGTCAAATCAGTCACATCAGACGGGGAGTCTAGGTCTGTACGAGGGACTGATACGAGGCACTAAGACGCTTCATATAGGCCTATACGAGGCGTATTTAGTGACTGATTTGACTATATGTTTGACAAGTGACTTAAAGCTATACGGGTAGTATAGAGCTATACGAGGCGTCTATGTCTCACATAAAGTGCAAGATTCAGCGCATTCTTTGTCATTCATTCTGCTTATTCTTGCTCGTTTTTTTCATTCATTTCATTCATTCTGCTTCTTTGAAAGAATTGACATTTGTGTTCTTATCATCCCGAAGTGTTGAAATGTCATCATACTGGGACGGCAACTATGTCTTCGGGCAGTATTCTAGCGACAACTGGGTGGCCAAAAGCGTTCCGGTAACAGTTATTAACTTAAATATTTTAATTAGTTATTGTTTTAGTTTATTATTTACTAATGATGATACGGTTGTTTATTTTGGATGAGTCTGGCGTTCCCGATTCTAATGAGCAAGAGGAGGTTATGTCTAGTAATAGTATACAAGGAGAACAAAACAAACCGTTTCTAGATTTTAACAAGCATCCCCCTGTTGATGAAACAGCCCCTGTAGATGACTCATACCATGCTTGTCAACCAAGTTATCCGACGCGACAAGGGTATCCGGATTATAGATACGGGTGTGGATACGGGGGAGACGGTGGATACGGAGGAGACGGTGGATACGGAGGAGACGGTGGATACAGTGGATACGGAGGATATGGTGGATATGGTGGTTATGGTGGATATGGTAGATATGGTGGTGAGACACCTCCCATCCAGGATAGTCCGTACTTAAAAAAGCAGGTATTAATTACTATTTTTTATTATTATTTAATTATTTTTATTATTATTAGTATTATTATTAATAATATTATTATTAGTATTATTATTATTATTATTATTTATTATTTATTTATTTATTAAAATTATTTATTATTATTGTCGATGTTACAAGTTTTCAACTCTTTAGATGAACTAAAGAATCGGATACAAGAAATAGCAAACGCGGATGGTTTCGTTATTGTCACCCGTCGATCAAAGAAAACCGGGGGAAGAACCGGGAGGGTATGGCTTGAATGTGATCGTGGTGGTGAGCACCAGACTACAGCAACACTTAGAAAAGCCGGAAGCAAAAAAACCGGTTGCCCGTTTTACCTGCTGGCTGTGCGAAACCACCCGTATGAAACCTGGGAGATTAAAGACGGAAAAATTGAACATAACCACGAACTTTGTGAGGACCTGTCGGCCCACGCATTTGTGCGAAGGTTTACTCCAAGGGAAATGAAACTGATCGAGCATCTGACAGCTCAAAACATGGAGTCGCGCAAAATATTTCAAACGATAAGGAAGCAGGACCCCGACAGGTTTCATGTTCAGAAAGACGTTCAAAACGTTGTGGCGAAGATTAGAGCCGAACAAAGACAAGGATTGACTCCCATGCAGTCACTAGAAACACATACTGATAAACAACGACTTTATTTACGAGACACGGGAGGAACCCGGAACAGAGATCGTAACAGAGATCTTCTTTCTTCATCGGGACTCGAGATACATGTGGCGTGCATTCCCCCACGTCATGCTGATCGATGCGACGTACAAGACAAACATATACAATATGCCCTTTATCCAGATTGTTGGTATGACGCCTACCAACAAATCGTTTATTATCGCGCATGCCGTTGTTAGTAAGGAACAGGGTGATAACTTTGTGTGGGTGCTTCAGAGGGTCAAGTCAATGTTGGATGAATGCATGGAGCCACGTGTGATTTTAACTGATAGAGACATAGCCCTTATGGGTGCGTGTGCTAAAGTATTTCCAGACACCTCCAGGCTTCTTTGCAGGTGGCACATACAACAGAATGTTATGAAGAACTGCAAGGGTGCCTTCACAGACGAAGACTGGAAGAAATTTTTGTCATTCTGGGGGACATTGATTGAGTCTCCATCCATACCCATCTATGAGTACCACTTGCGCAACATGCGAAAACGACTTTAACAGGGGCTTAAAGGTAATTTAGAAACCTTGACGACGCGTATAGATCTATACGTGGCGTCTATTGGGGCGGCAACTTTTAAACTTTTTTGTTTTTTAATTATTAAAAAAAGTTTTATTAAATGACCATTTTGCCCCTGTAAAGCCCCCAGTATAGGCTTTAGTCAGGGGCAAAATGGTAATTAACAATTCCATAAATATCTTTTTGGGTTGGTTAATTACCTTTTTGCCCCTGAATAATGCCTATACTGTGGGCTATACAGGGGCAAAATAGTCATTTAATAAAAAGCATAGACGCCGCGTATAGGTCTATACGAGGCGTCTATGCTTCGTATAAGGCTGGGGGGTCTAGACGAGACTGATTATCACCCCAAACAAAAAAACATAAACATAAACGGAGCACACACCTCTATACGCCTCGGATTAGTATTTCGACCGTATTTTCGAAGATTTGAAGCATCACTGGTACGTATTTCATCCCGTAGTTTAGTATTTTAGCCTCGTTTTTGCCTTTAGACCGTAGGTTTGCCCTGAAATTTGGTTTTTGTTGGGTTTGGGGGTTTGAATCTAAGGTTGAAGATGAAGCAGGTAGAACAGGACGCCGAGTATAACCCTATACGAGGGCTATACGAGGCTCTGCAACTTTTTTTTTTGTTATTAATGTTAATAATGTTATTATTATTGTTATTATTATTGTTTTTATTATTATTATTATTATTATTATTATTATTATTATTTATTATTGTTAATATTATTATTATTATTGTTATTGTTAATATTGTTATTATTATTTATTTATTAATATTATTATTATTATTATTATTTATTAATTATTATTATTATTATTATTAGTATTATTATTGTTATTATTATTATTTATTTATTTATTATTGTTAATATTATTATTATTATTGTTATTGTTATTATTATTTATTTATTAGTATTATTATTATTATTTATTAATTATTATTATTGTTATTATTATTAGTATTATTATTGTTATTATTATTATTATTTATTTATTTATTATTGTTAATATTATTATTATTGTTATTGTTATTATTATTTATTTATTAGTATTATTATTATTATTTATTAATTATTATTATTATTAGTATTGTTATTATTATTATTATTATTTATTTATTTATTTATTATTGTTTTTATACGTATACGTTATTTATTTGCAGATTGATTATGGAGGGCGATGACATTCAGATAGAGCTTGATGGGGCACCGCCGGGGGGTCAGCCGGTTCAGCAGGGTCAGCCGGTTCAGGAGGGTCCACGACGGAGACGGCGGCCGCCTCTGGATACGCTGCAGGGTTGCCCGTATCTAGAGTTTTCCGACGGCACCGATGCCTCCCGTCATTGCCAGAAGCTTAGGAGGATGCACATTGGATCGCATGCATCGATCGACTGGGATGCGATGGATCAGCTTGCTGAGACGGCTAGAGTGCGTCGGTTTATACATCTCGATTCGCCGTGGCATCGTCTTTTTTATTTGGCGCACACGCCGACCTACATGGAGTTGCTAGTCGAGTTCCTTTCGTCATTCACATTTCACCCTCCTGGGGTCCCAGTGCCGCTTCCGTACCCAGATGCTCCCCCTCCGCCTGAGATTTCTTTCAGGCTCGCTTGCGTTTTGCGTACGATGACGCTAGCAGACTTTGCGGTGCGTTGTGGTTTATACATGCAGGGGGAGATCGAGACTGAGGTTTACACAGCGGGGTTAGTGGTGGTTGACAAACCCACTCTTGTAGGGTTTTGGCAGGTGATTGCTGGGGAAAATCATTGGGAGCACGACAAGTCAAAGGGGAGGGTGTCGTTTGTTAGGGACCCACTGTACAGGTACGTACGTTTATTACGGCAATTATTTTGATTATGTGTATTGTTTATTAATCTATGTTTCTGTATTTCGCTAACACTATCTGCAGGTATCTGCACCATTTGCTCGCTACTTCTATTTCAGCGCGCGGCTACAGCCGTGAGTGGTGTACGACCACATATCTTTTTTTCCTTTATTGTTTGTTGTATAGGAGGCCGTGCGCGCTAGCACACGGTCTAGCCTAGTACTACGCCTCCGCCCATCGCTGGCAGGAGCGCGGATTTTTGTATGGCGGGGCGTACGTGACCTTCATTGCCCGTTCATTAGGCCTCGTACTGCACCAGGACCCACATCTACGGACGCCGCCAGTCATGCCGACGCGGATGGGCATGCAGTCGCTATGGGGGATGAGGGTAATCAAGAGGTTCCCCGTTGGCCCGCGGTTTAAAAACCGCGACGGGGTCATATGGACAGAGGAGGCCCTACCAGAGCATTCCGAGCCCGTTTATCCTCCTGCAGATCCTGCTCATGTAGTGCCTGTGGAGGAGCCTCCGGAGGATATAGACAGTGCAGAGGTGCCACAGCCACCGCCACCTGCCGGGGCGCCTCAGTTTCCACGTCACGTTATTCCAGGTCATACCCCAGGAGCTGCGCTACATCCGGATGTACGAGCCAAGCTTGACAGGCTCAACGATTTGGTAGGTTGGCTGGTACGGGCCGAGCAGGATAGACGAGAGAGAGAGAGGGATTACCCCCGATACCGCTTCCACCGGCTCGAGCACCACATCAGCAGCAGGAGCCGCAACAGCAGCCGCATCAGCCAGATCCAGATTCGGATTCGGATTTGGATGCATAGACCTGTTGTTGTTTTTATTTTTATTATGGATGTACAAACTTATCTTATATATTTTTGTTATGGATGTACAAAGTTATCTTATATATGTCATATTTATGTTTGTTTTCAGTTATTATTCGGTTACCTAATGATTGTTGTCTTAAATTGAGATAATATGGAAACAAAATATGTTTTGAATATAATACAGAAACAATATATGCCCTGAATATAATACGGAAACAATATTTGAACGAGATAAAATTTTAATCGGAAGAATAATATTTAAAAAAGTAAAATGTTAAAAACATTATAATATTTAATCGATATAATATATTTAAAGAGCAGATTTTTAAAATAGTTGATTTTTGAAAAACAAAACTTTTTTTAAAAGCAAAAAAAATTTCAACCAAAAAACCATACCAAAACCCACCAAACACCTCTCATTTCAGCCAAAAAAAAACCCAAGACTAGACGCCTCGTATAGGTCTGTACCCTTCGTATAGGGTTCCTTAAACTTTGTGCCTGACACCCTCTGAGACCCCCTTGAATTCAGTGCTTAGACGCCTCGTATAGAGCTATACGAGGCGTCTAGGTCACAAAAAGTGTGATAATAGGCGCAGAGGGTGTCCAAATATCTCCAGCCTTCTTAAATTATACTTCACATGTCATTTTAGCTCATGTTGTTACCCTGCAGCAACAACTCAAACAATTACACGACCAAGTGCACCCGACTTCCCGCGACCATGACTAACAAGCAAAGCCATTGTGCTACACAGTGTCGTATCCAAAATTGCATCAACAAAGGTAGTTACAACTTTGCTTTTAATAAATATATTCACAATAAGTTAACTCCGTGAATCTTTACTCAGACTTGATAATGTTGGGGTTTTTTTTTTTTGTAGCATGATGGTTATTAAAGTTGATTGTTGATCATAGTTTCAAAAGTTAAGTTTTTAAATCCTAACCTCTTAACCACCTCAATTTGATTTTCTATAATCTAACTAGGTGAGGTGATTATGGCTGAAATATACATACGATGTTTGCTTTTTTTGTTTCTATAATTGTGCTAGAGCATCAAGTGATGATACATCGTGTAGCCGTGTTTCATTTTCAGTTTGTTGATGTGGACATGGTAGGATCTTTTACCGTGAGATTCATTATATAACTGTGTATATTTTCTATTTTTATGCAAGATCTTGTAGCATGAGATTCATTATGTAGATAAAGGGAAAAATGCTGATACATTTTTTTTTAGATTTTAGCGATACAAAGTGGGTCCGAGTGCCTGTATGTTTCTTCCTTGACTCTTCATTTATTATTAAAAAAATTACTATAAGACTTGGTGTTAGTGTTGTTTTGTGCCCTTCTGATTCAGTTGAGTCACATGCAAGATACGACTGCAGCAGAGGCTTATTTATGTGATGAAGAAATTTTCAGAGTAAGCATTCATAATGTTATTTTAATCTATTATCTATTATCTATTATCTATTATATATAATAAATGAAAATAATTTGGTACACGTGTCGCAAAACTAGGGACTTATAGATTCAGTTTTGGCGGGAAAATCATGGGCCGCTTTTCAGTGATGCGGGATCCGAATCCATTTTATTGACCCAACTTTTCGAAATGGATCCTTTATGTTCCATTTTCTCATAAACTCATCATCCTCTCCATCCTATATCGTTGGTTTCTAATAGTTATTTGGCCCTGGTGATAACTATTAGAATATACGTTACATTTTTTATTTTTTCTGCTGAGTGAATACGTTGTATTGGTGCAGGGTAGGACCTTCAAGTGTTCGCTTTTTAAATCTAAAATAGAGAGACATGTAACATCTCTAATTAGGGAGGTTAACGAGTCAGGTAAGCACACAATTTTATAACTTATAAGTTCATGATCATGTTCCACTAAAAGATGGCTAGAAAGGAATTGGGTCAATGCGTTGAAAGTCCCTGACACCCTCATGTTGGATTTCATTTTTTCCTTTAGCAAAATGTAATTGATGTTATTTATTTATTTTATTTTATTGCACCTAATGGCGGCACTGCTATGTAGGGATGAGCATTTGGTACTTGGTAGTGGTACCAAATTTTCGGACCGAATTATATTTAGTACCAATTTGGTACCCACTTTTGGTAGTTTTAGTACTAGTACTTAATTTCTCATCGGTACCGGTAAAATACTGATTTTTATCTTCAATACACGGTATAAGGAAATTTATTTATTTTTTCTGTTGAAAGATTTGTAGATGAGTTTATTATCAAGCGGGTGAATCTTATGAACAAGCTTGCACACACCAAGTCAGTATAATTATATACTATGTAAGTAAAACGAATTTTGTTCATTAGTATATATTGCGAATTTGTATTTTTAGATCAGTAGACATCTATTCTTGGACCATGTTCTTAAATTTTTGGCAGCAATTTGAACGACTTTTTCAATTTGCTTGAAGAATCAAAGATTTGTTGTACAACATCACTCCTTAGGTTGGTGCTTAACAAAATGTTATTGTAGAATAAATTTAGAAACAAAATGGATAAAATATTATAGTTGTTAGTTGAGAATTACAAATCATTTTTAAATAAATATATTATATATATATTTTTTTTAAACATGTTGAGAAAGGCATTGACGGAAACGCGGTTACTAGAGAACGGCTGGTACAAGTTATGCCACTACTCAGTATCCAAAATCCGACCCCGGTTTTCAGCATGGTTCTTTTCAGCAACCTACGTACTCCCCCACCCCCAACACATTGGGAAAAACAAGTAGGAAGTTTACGAAGCTTGATCCATCTAGGAATGATGGGGTATTATTTCCTTTAATTTTGCTTCATCTATTTTTATTTTGATTGTAGTTCTTCTTGCCATCTAATACTTAAGTTTTTCTAAAATAACCTATTTCAATCTCAACTTATATTCGTTGGACTCAGTTTTTGAAGCAATACGATATATATATAAATATATATATAGGGGAAAGATCAAAGAAAAAATTTATTTTGCCTAAGTAGGATGAGAAGAAATCTTAACCATTCATTTTTTAAATCAATAGTTAAGATGAAAATGTAGAAGAAATGAGAAGTGCAAGGGTATCTTGGGAAAATCCTATTTATAGACTTTCTCTCTCCACATGGCACATGCATATTCCACCTCCGTTTTTTAAACGTACATAACTTTTTTATACGACATTTTTTTTTCATAAAAATTTCACCGTAAAATCGAGCGTCTTTTTATCTTTAATTTGAGTACCATATTGCTATATAAAATATGAAGACTAAAAAAAACCCATTAAAATGTGATGTATTTCTATGTTTTATAACATTTTTTGTGCTGGATTTTTGTACTATATTTTTGTGCTGATTTTTTTTGTGCTATATTTTTTTGTATTAGATTTTTTTGTGTTATATTTTTTTGTGTTAGATTTTTTTGTACTACATTTTTTGTGCTATATTTTTTGTACTAGATTTTTTGTGCTAAATGTTTTTGTACTATATTTTTTTGTTGTATTTTTAAAAAACAAAAGGGTGCCACATGTCATTTTTACTCCTATTTATAAGGACCAAAATGCCCTTCATTCCTACTTATTAGGAGTGCCACATGTCATCATCACAATCTTTCTTAGGCTACTTAGGCAAAATCCACTTTTTAGTGGATCCTTCCCCTATATATATATATATACATATATATATATACATATATATATATATATACATATAGGGTGGGGTTCTGGAGTGAACACCAATGTATTTGCGAACCGAGTGAACAAATCTTGGCCATTGATTTACACACGTGGATGGCTAGGATTTCATCATCAAATCGTAAAATACACTAGTGTATTTCATCATCAAATCCTAGCCATTGATCTACACACATGTATGGTCAGGATTAGTTCGCTCAGTTCGCAAACTACACTAGTGTTCACACTTGAACCTAATCCTATACATATATATATATATATATATATATATATATATATATATATATATATATATATATATATATATATAGTGTGAGGTTCATTGGGGAACACTAAAAAAGTGGGGAACCGGGGAACACTCTTAAAATTTAAGTTAACATGTTAAAAATTAATTTTTTAAACATCTTTTTCGACGCTTCTCCTTATATATACTTGTAGAAGCATTTTTAATAAAAAAAATCAAAAACTAAAAATATTAAAAAAAACAATTAAAAAAAGGCTAAAAAATGTTTTTTTTTAGAAAAAATATTTTTTTACTCGACTAGTTTCTCCTCCTTTTTATAAAGAAAAGCGCTGAATTTTTTTTTTTAAATATTTTTAACATGTTAAGTTAATTCTATAAGATATAACTGTTTTTTAAACATTTTTTTATATTTTTAGTTTTTGATTTTTTTTATCAAAAATGTTTCTACTTGTATTTATAAGAAAAAGCGCCGAAAAAAAATTAGAAAAATATTTTTTTTAACATGTTAAGTATAATTTTTAAAAGTGTTCCCCCGTTCCCCACTTTTTTAGTGTTCCTCAATGAACCCTCCCCTATATATATATATAGGGTAGGGCTAGGTAGGAAACCCTTATGTTTTTAAAAAACCCTAGAAAACCCAACCTCCCGACATTTTTTTTTGAAAAAAATAACACATGTAATATACATGTTTTTAAGAGTTTTGGGAAAAAAAAAAAAAACAAAAAAGCGCCGAAGGGATCTTTTTAAAAAAAATAAACAAGTTTCAGCATTTTTTGCCTAACACATGTTAGTCACCGAAGTTGCTGAAATTTGTTTATTTTTTTAAAAATAACCCGTCGGCGCTTTTTTGTTTTTTTTTTTGCCCAAAACTCTTAAAAACATGTATATTACATGTGTTACTTTTTTCAAAAAAAAAAAAAAAATTGTCGGGAGGTTGGGTTTTTTAGGGTTTTTTAAAAACATAAGGGTTTCCTATGGAGCCTTAGCCTATATATATATATATATATATATATTAAAGTAATTATTATTTAAACACATGTTCACTGCGCCAGTAAACTTTGTGTTTTTTATTGTTTTTGCCGATCTTTTGGGTGTATTGTGATTTGGTCGCTGGACATTACAGGGAGAGAAGGTCAAGGATATGATGTGAGAGATCGGGATTCTTTCTGTTCGTCTAAATCAAACACCACAAGAAGAGCGAAGGTCAAGGATATAATGTTAATTTTTTGTCCTATGTTTCAATTCTGGTTATTTACCGCTTTAACTTTAATGTAAACTACTTTGAATGTTTGTTTGTTGTAAGATTCTATTATGTGTCCTCGCATTTACATTAGAGTTTTATTGTTCATTTGACTTTCCCAGCCACTTTGATAACCCTTTTTGGAGTTGTTTTGCTCTATGGAGTAAGATGAGTGTTTTCAGATGGTCAACTAGCGAAGGGTATGAAGAAGAATTCTGATAGTTCAAAACAATTATTTTACTGATTTCGTGTTTTCATAACATTCTTATTTTATTTTCAGTATTGTCGTATTTGATTATTATAGTAACTGAACATTATGAATTGTGAGTTTTTAGTGTTTAGGTTATTTTATTCGAAATCGTTTAAAAATTTTACACACTATTTTCATGTTGTTTGTTGGGTCAATTTGACGAAATCGTTTTAATACTGTTTTATTTTTATTTAATTTAAAATTTCTATTAACAAATTCAATGTCGTGTAAAAGTTTAATGAAATAATATGTTACATTTTAATAAAAATACATGTTTATTAACTAATAAAATTAAATTGCCCGCGAAACAGTCTCGGGTGATAACCTAGTTTCCACATATACGTAATGTTCAGAAATTATAATTTGTTCTTGATGATACATAAATGATTAATTAAAAACTTTTTGTGTGAAGTGATTTTTTTCCATGGTCATGCAACTCATGCTTGTATTGGACATCTATCTCTTATACTAAAGTAAAACCACTTGGTCACATGTCAAAATCTTAGGACATTTTATTGATGATATGGCATTGGTCGTTTGTAGGTCCACTTGGAGGATCAAGAAACCTACTTCCTTGTTTATGTAACACGCTTACGGGTGCGGAATCCACGTAAGAATGCAAACTGAAGCAAAGTATAAACAAACACAAGTAACCAAAGATTCACTATCTTGATTAAACGGAAGAGAACAAGTACAAACACATACACACAATGTTTGACACACAATATGTGCTCCCTTATCAGAAACTATGTTACAAGAGCTGTTTAAATAACCAAAGTATATCTGCAATCCTATGAAATACTTACTGGGCCCAGACATTATCCCAAAGCCCACGAAAGATCAAATTCCACGAAGAATGGATGATTCTTCATGAGATATCATCAGCGAACAACCCATTGCTGAAGTATGTTCTTCGCAGGTACCATTTCAGTGAACAACCATATAGGTTCTTCGTGAGGTAGTAGGGACGAATCATTAGACACACGAAGAAGATTCTTCATCCAAGAGGTCCTTCGTGGTCTTAATGCAGACATACAGATTATGCAGACTTGATACAACAGCAGCAAACAGAACAAAAGCATCTAATAGAAGCATATGCGCAACTGTTTTACATCATGTACAAAGTCAAGTTCGTTCCGAGACTCGATGGAGGAAATCGTGCTTCGGTCTTCACTTCGTAATGGAATCAAACTGAAATGAGCTGGCATCCACAAATATGCATCAACAAACTCCCCCTTGGATGCTGCTCGTGATGGTTCGATCTTCACATTGTAGGATCTTCAGATGTCTTCACTTGTCACAGTCAGTAGGTGTATTAGCAAGCTCCCCCTTGAACATTGCTCGTGAGACGTTGATTTTCAAATCTTTAGATCCTTGTGGAGTTGATGAGTGGTCAGCTGCAACTCGATCATCTTGATCCTTTGATTGCATCCATGTCATGTCTTCATTCCAAATCTTGTCATCTAACACATTCTCTTCACCATGCAGGTTAGGATGCCGAATCTGCACACACAATAGAGCTAAACACGTAATGAGAACAACCGCTTGGAATATAGTCAAAGTAAACAAACGACACACATGAGACCAACTCTCAATCAAACACCAACCGACAACAGTTTGAAAGTTTAATAATTGATCAAATTTAGATTTTAACTTTCAAAACTTGTTAACTTCGACCGTTCATGAAGATGCAATTGTTTTCCGGCTTGCAATCAGGATTTTAGGTAGGATAGACTCGAGTTCCAACCTCGGCCAATCAAAAATAAAATAGAGATAAAATCTTTTTGGTTTTTCTAAGGTTTATATTAAAACACGCCTAAAATCTTTTTGGTATTTTTTCATTTTTCAAATGTAAAGACAGAAAGCAGTAAATAAATATATATACAGACATTTTTTTGCAAGTTTCGAGAGTAAGAGAATCATATCAGTGTACGGTCACGCCAAAACACTCTTGTTGTTTAATTAGTTAACATTTAGATAAGCATCCTATAACGATTATCGGTATTGGTGTCCACATAAACTCAACAATCAGATGTAATCATATGACTTGGGGATACGTTAAGGTATGAATTATAATTACCGACCGGTGTTCATCCACTCACGACACATTCCTGTATCAAGGTATGCACGAGAGTTCATCTTACTTGTGAGTATACCATTTAACATCTGTTTTCAACGTATATGATGTGAGATAGTCACTTATTTTTGGATGAATACAAGCCCTATGTGATAAAATCACTTATTAATGAGGAACTTGATATTCGATGCATGCAGGGCACGAGAGCAAGTCCGTGAACAGGTTAGTACCATCGTACCGACAAAAAGACGAACCTGACTCTCGGATGATAAATGTGATTTAGAATCACTTATTCGGGGGTGACTGTGATATTTTATCACTTATTGATGGTCGTATGCTTCATGTATTATATACATGTATGTATGGTATCATGGAAGTTCTAGACTTGCGTCCTCGTTGTTTTCGGTAAAAGAATCAACCATGATACCCAGATGATAAACAACATAAAGACCATGTATCTCAGAACCTCGGCAATCTATCAAACGAAATTTTGGTACCAAAACCTTATGCCACTGAGCGGTTCCCACACGGTCTTCAGTCGATTTAGGTTTATATCACCCTGCACGCTTTAAAAAGATCGTGAGCCTGCCGGTACATATTATATAGAGCTGCTTATCGTTTTTCATTTTAGGTTTAAAGAGATTTCGACAGACCACTGACATACTATCATTTTCTCTTTTTCTCGCCAGGAAACTCATTTTTGTTTTTCTATTGTTTTTGTATTTTTCGGATTTGGATTTACTCCCCCTAAAGTTCAAAAAGTAAATTTAAACTTTGAAAAACATCTTTTTGGATTTTCTTAAGAAAAATATTAAAAAAAAACAATTTCCCGATGTGGATTAACTCTTGTGTTACCTCAATGCCGTTTACCAAACTTTTTTATAATCAGAAATGATTTATCATATTTTGGAAAAATGAGTTGGCACGTTGGTAATCGGTGTGGACCAAAACAACATTGACTAGTTTCATATTGAAACAATCACGTGTGAGGTGATATTTGAGATCAACGTGTCTGGCCAAAGAGTGTTGTACGAGAAGTTAGTAACTCATAAAGTAGCTTAAATACCGACAAAGATAGGAGAGATTAGAAATTCAAAACCGTAATCCTGTAACTGCTTCGGGCATTGGTAGGAATCTGAGTGCTCTCCCAAACTTGATATCCACTCGGTGTGGACTTCAAGATCAATTTTGCAGCTACTTAAACTAACTAAGAATTCTCTTTACAACAACAAGATCAGAAACCTCCGGGACCAGCTGGTAAGTGACAAGGGAGCATGTGGGAAAGCTTGTACACATCATCATTGGTCGGTCCATACATGATGCCTTCCACATGCTTTTGCACCAGCAATGGTCTTCATCTTTCTCCTTTAGAAGTAGTGTGTGGTTGTTCAATCCATGCCGAGGAATCCGCATACCCGGTTGGTTTGTTCAACAAATACATTTTCTTCAATCACACCGAGAAGAAATGTACACTGCATGTTCATCTGGTAGACTTTGAACTTCTTGTGAAAGATATAAGACATGAATCTTCAAAAAGCTTCAGACGTGCTTCAGGCGCGTATATTTTTATTTGAATCTATCCCGTTGACCCGATTGATGTGTGTAAAATGCAACATGTAAATTACATCAAATGAGGCATAAAAGTGACCCTTTTTAGTACTAATGTTGGAAAAAGTATTCTTTTGTCTTCCTTTTGTATTTTCAGGATCAAATGAGCTTAAATGAACAAAAGGAACAAATATGAAGCAAAAACTAGCATAAATACAAAGAAAAGGAATAAACGTGGCATGCCCGACCCCTCGAGAGCATCTTCCCAAGCAAAAACAAGAAACAGAAGGCTGACCACGGCCCCGTGCCCAGCGGACACGGGGGCGTGGTCAGGTGTCTGCAGAAAATGACAAAGCTATAGAAGCTTCTATTCCCAGCACGGGGTCATGCCCAACTCAGCACGGGGCGTGGTCAACGCTAAGATTCGCAGAATCTTGCAAATCTTGATAGTACAGATACGCTTCTGCACACAGGGCCGTGCCCAGCGAACACGGGTGCGTGTGGAGCCTAATGCAGACAATTGCAATTAATGAAGAAAGAGAAAGATGATGGCCAAGGGGGCTTGTGGTCCTCACTCAAATGCCTAAATATTCAAAATTTATGAGAGACTTTATCACTCACAAAAGGAAACTTGAAACATTGCAATTGGTTAATTTAAGTGAAGAGTGCTCCGCCATACTACTTAATAAACTCCCACAAAAGAAAATCGACCCCGTAAGCTTCACCATCCCTTATTCCATTGGGGGGTCACCCATACGGAATGTGCTAGCCGACCTTGGGGCTAGCATCAATCTCATGCCCGCATCAATGTTTGACCGACTCGGACTAGGTAAAACAAGCCCCACAAAGATGAGCATACAACTCGCCGATCGGTCTATCAAATATCCACAAGGTGTCGCCGAAAATCTATTGGTAAAAGTCGGAGACTTTGTCTTCCTGGCCGACTTTGTCATACTTGATATGGAGGAAGACACCGAAGTGCCACTCATTCTAGGAAGACCATTCCTAGCCACTGCTCACGCAATGGTAGATATGAGTGGTGGAAAGTTAACATTAAGGGTCGGGGACAAAGAGATGGGATTCGAGGTTGACAAAAGAGTAGAGGACGACGACCCGGTCAATTACATGGAAGTCATAGACTCAAGCTTGGATGATGCTCTCAGACGGTGCAACATGGGATGCAAAACATCCCACTTGGGTAACATATGACTAACTTTGGTTCTAGCCAATGACCCTTATAAATGTGGCGCACCACGGAGGCATTCCGCGGAACCATCTCTAGTTTTAGTTTAGATTAACTTTTATGTTTTCTAGTTTAGTTTTAATTTTCAGGAATAAAGCACACTCGAAACGGTGGAGGTTACTATGGGAAACTTGAACCCACACCCCATGCACAAAAACAGAGCCTCCCGACAATTTTTCTTCATTACAACAAGTTTAGCACGGGGCCGTGCTCAGCCCAACACGCCCCCGTGCCCGAGATTCTGCAGAAAACGCCTAATTCAGGTAACTGGACACGGGGCCGTGTTCACTGAACACTCCCCCGTGCCGAGCCTTCTGTTAAATATGATACTGGCAAACTGAGCACGGGGCCGTGCCCGGACCAACACGGGCCCGTGCCCAGATGCCCAGTAACATAAAACTTTATTTTTAAACACCTTTTTAAACATTCAATCAGCCTTAAAACTTATTTTTGGGACACATTGAGGCCAATGTGTAATTTAAGTGTGGGGGGATGCTAAACCTTGAATTTTACAAGTCCTAATAACAAGCCTTACGCAAAACTCTATTTGAACCGCTAATCGCCCCATATTTTTCAAAAACTTTACATTTTTTTACTTGTCTTGGTTTAATTTGGGAATAACAAGTTCTAAAAAGGTTATATTTTTATAAATTTACAACCGATAGCGTCGTGATAAAAAGAACCAACATAAGAAAATTATGAAACGGCATGACAAATCTAGTTAAAATTTGCTTATATATACTTGATCACATTATAAACCCGTTCCCACAAAAAGTGAGTTTTGAGCCTTTATTGAGCATACAAGCATACATCTTTGAACTAAATGCTCATTTTTTGTTTCTTGTCTGAATAGCCGCTCGGTTTCTTACGACTCTAGAACTTGCCATGACGATACATTCCCGGTCCTTACCAACTTAAACCCAAGTAAGTAAATGATGGAGGCATTAGGACTAACCCATTTTTCTTTCAACACCATTATTTTTCATTTTTTATCACCTACCCAAAACCCCCCTAGTTAACCCCTTTGAGCCTAAACCTTTTCGTTTCTGAACCCACAAAACAAACACCCTTTACCCACCAAAACCTTTTTCTTTTAAACCCCTTATTTTAGTAAAAAGTTTGGTTTTCTTGTGACATTTCTTTATAAAAAAAATGAAGTCTAGCATTAAACAAACAAGTTCCTCAAAGAAACTTTGTTTGAAAATGTTTAGTTTGAATAAAAGTCACAAAAACAAAAAGTTTTACGACGACCGACGCTTTTTACGCTTTAAGCCCTTTTTACTAACCACTAACCCAAAACCACCTACCTTTAACCCAAGTCTAACCCTTCCCCAATTCCTCTCGATATTTACAAAGGTTTATAGTTAAAAAGGAGGAAGATTGGTTGCTTGGCAAGCATATGGTAGAAGTAAGTTTCCATGCCGGTCTCGAGTGTTTCACATAAATAGTCGGCCGAGTGTTAAGTGATCTCCCGTGAGGTATGTGAACTTGTATATAAATGGAATTTTAAAGAGGCATGTTATGCCCAAATAAGTAATTTCTCTTATGAAACGTTCTAAATAAATTATAACGAATAGGATTGTAAATAGTATAAAAATAAAACCCAATAAAGATCTTGGATTCCCAACACTCAAGACAAACCCAAAACTTCTCTTCTACCCATTCCATTTGGGTGTATAAGCCACATAATAAAGAGTTTTGCTTGAGGACAAGCAAAGATTCAAGTGTAGGGGTATTTGATGTGTGTAAAATGCAACATGTAAATTACATCAAATGAGGCATAAAACTAACCCTTTTTTAGTACAAATGTTGGAAAAAGTATGCTATTGTCTTCCTTTTGTATTTTTAGGACCAAATGAGCTTAAATTAACAAAAGGAACAAATATGCAGCAAAAACTAACATAAATACAAAGAAAAGGAATAAACATGGCATGCCCGTCCCCTCGACAGCAACTTCCCAAGCAAAAACAAGAAATAGAAGGCTGACCACGGCCCCGTGCCCAGCGGGCATGGGGGCGTGGTAAGGTGTCTGCAGGAAATGACAAAGCTAGAGAAGCTTCTATTTCCAGCACGGGGCGTGGTCAACACTCATATTCGCAGAATCTTGCAAATCTTGATAGTACAGATACGCTTCTGCACACGGGGCCATGCCCAGCGAACACAGGTGTCCGGGCTTCTGTTCAGGCTATAAATAGGGGTGCTTGGCTCACTTCAAAGGCATCCCTTGACAAACCGCCTCTCTCCCACTTCACCACCACTCCACCACCACTCCACCGCCATCATCCATCATCCACCTTAGAGTGTGTGTAGTAGTCTCGGGATCCAAGATTGATAGTAAGAGTTCTTGTCAATCAAAGGCCATGTTTGGCTAAGTCTCTTACATCACTTGGTGAAGACAAGCATTTAATGTAATACTTTTGATTTTTAATCTTTTCACACTTTTTATTTGGTTTTGTATTAATGACTTTAATAACTAGTTTCTTATGTTGAAGGTGAAACTTCTTTATCATTTGTCCGTGGTGTCTTGGCATTACTTTACTGTCTATATAAAGTAAAAGATTTTCACAATTCATATCTCTACGGAATATATATATATATATATTTATATATGTTGGCTACCTGGTCGGGAGTTAAGGGAAAGGTTTAGTAAGGTTCTTGCCTTGTTCAGTGTATAGATCCTGCAAGGACCTGGGTCAAGCTTACTAGGACCTCCTTCAATACCCACTGGTATTGGATGGCGGGGGTGCGAATGGCGTGATCCCCTCATATGTAAACTACTATTAATACAATAACCCGGCTACTTGGGATTGTATCCCTGCTGACTCAAACCACTTAGCCGAGGGTAACGTCGCCTTCAAAAGAGGGGCCTACCACTTTACGCGTTAATAACTTAATTAATTATATTTCAATATTCTGACCCTTTGAGATTGTATCCTTGCTGACTCAAACCACTGGGTTGAGGGTAACATCACCTTCAAAAGAGGGGCATACTACTATAACTAAGATAATCTCTTAAAAAGTGCAAAAGTGCGGAAATCATCAAAGGTTACATTAAAGGCGAGTCGGATCCAAGTGATTCATCTTGTCTATCTGTTTTTATTTTATTTTTATTTTTCAGCATTTTAGTTTTGATTTTCATGTTTAAAACCTTTTCTAAAAATTTTGATTTGATTAGACGTTGAGGATAAACCGGTACTAAAAGCTCTTGTGTCCTTGGACGACCTCGGTATCTTACCAACACTATACTACGCTCAAGATGGGTGCACTTGCCCATATGTGTGTTTAGTGTTAGTAGAATATCGTGTTTTATAAATTTAAAACTTGACTAATGTGTAAAATGGGTTTAAATTATCAATAAAAATATAACACACTCTACACGCATCAAGTTTTTGGCGCCGTTGCCGGGGACACAAGGATTTTAAGAAAGTTATGAATCAACGGCCTAATCTTTTTTTCTTGTTTTTCTTTTTTTTAGGATTTTTCTAGATTTTCCAGCTTCTACAGACTGCAGCACGGGGCTGTGCCTGGTCGGACACGGGCCGTGCCCAACATCCTTACTGGTAGTTTTTGTAATCTGAGTTACAGAAGGGTGAACACGGGGCCGTGGTGGTGCAACACGGGGCCGTGTCGAACCCTCCAGTAACTGGGATCCAGAAAGCAATAACTGTAACCACGACCACGGGGACGTGGTGAGACTTCTGACCAAGAATCTTTTTGTTTTTATCGCAGGACTTGGAAACCAGGCGCAACACTTGAACTTCCTACGCAGTGCATGAGCTCCAGTTCCAATAAAGACATAAAAGAACCTCTAGACGAACCCGAACGCTTTCCAAGAAAAAGACATAAAGCAAAAATCCAAGAGAAAGTTTCGGGGGACCCACTTCCAATGGCGGACCAACGTAACCTAATGGATTACCTACGGCCCACGGTAGGTAATCTCGGCGCCGCTATCAATGCACCAAATGTCGATGCCAACAAATTCGAGCTTCGGCCGCATTTGATACAAATGCTCCAAAACTCTGCAACTTTCCATGGGCTTGAGGACGAAGATCCCCATTTACATATTACCAACTTTTTGGAAATATGTGATACTTTTCGGATCAATGGGGCATCAAACGATGCCATCCGCCTTCGAATGTTCCCGTTTTCACTAAAAGACCGGGCTAAGGCTTGGCTTAACACCCTGCCAAGTGGTTCGACAAGCACTTGGGATGAACTAGCCCAAAAGTTCTTATATAAGTATTTCCCTCCTTATAAAATGGCTAAATTAATGACTGAAATTAATACATACTCACAAGAGGATGGTGAATCCTTATACGAAACTTGGGAAAGGTTCAAGGAGCTCTAAGAAAATGCCATCATCATGGTCTTGCGGTGTGGCAACAAGTATCCACTTTCTACAATGGGTTGTTGCCACACACAAGACAAACACTCGACTCTAGCTCCGGGGGCCTTCTAGGTAATCGTCGCCCAAATGAGATTTATAATCAAATTGAGGAAATTGCTCAAAACAATTCCTGACACAAAAGACAAACCCAAAACTTCTCTTCTACCCATTCCATTTGGGTGTATAAGCCACATAATAAAGAGTTTTGCTTTAGGACAAGCAAAGATTCAAGTGTGGGGGTACTTGATGTGTGTAAAATGCAACATGTAAATTACATCAAATGAGACATAAAACTAACCCTTTTTTAGTACTAATGTTGGAAAAGTATGCTTTTGTCTTCCTTTTGTATTTTTAGGACAAAATGAGCTTAAATGAACAAAAGGGATAAATATGCAGCAAAAACTAACATAAATACAAAGAAAGGGAATAAACGTGGCATGCTCGTCCCCTCGACAGCATCTTCCCAAGCAAAAACAAGAAACAGAAGGCTGACCACGACCCCGTGCCCAGCGGACACGGGGGCGTGGTCAGGTGTCTACAGAAAATGACAAAGCTATAGAAGCTTCTATTTCCAGCACGGGGGCATGCCCAGCTCAGCACGAGGCGTGGTCAACACTAAGATTTGCAGAATCTTGCAAATCTTGATAGTACAGATACGCTTCTGCACAAGGGGCCGTGCCCAGCGAACACGAGGGAGTGTGGAGCCTAATGCAGACAATTGCAATTAATGAAGAAAGAGAAAGATGATGGCCACGGGGTCGTGTCCAGCGGACACGGGGCCGTGTCCGGGCTACTGTTCAGGCTATAAATAGGGGTGCTTGGCTCACTTCAAAGGCATCCATTGGCAAACCACCTCTCTCCCACTTCACCACCACTCAACTCCACTATCACTACAACACCCACATCCACCACCATCATCCATCATCCACCTTAGCGTGTGTGTAGTAGTCTCAGGATCCAAGATTGATAGTAAGAGTTCTTGTCAATCAAAGGCCATGTTTGGCTAAGTCACTTACATCACTTGGTGAAGACAAGCATTTAATGTAATACTTTTGATTTTTAATCTTTTCGCACTTTTTATTTGGTTTTGTATTAATGACCTTAATAACTAGTTTCTTATGTTGAAGGTGAAA